>OU343220.1:320345589-320509089 GCA_910596185.1 Chrysanthemum makinoi | reverse complement strand
CCCACGCAAATTCGAAGTTCAAATAACAAGTTCTAGCTAATTGCTTATATGGTGTCTAAATTATTCTACAAGTAACAGCCTTGTTTTCCTTTTAACTATCACAATAATCTTGTTACCAATATGAGGATGAATTTAAGCTCATATTATTGTGATTCATAACAAACATAATAAAAAAAACTACTAATATCTCACTTTCAATTCACTTGTGGAATCCGAGGGGACCGCTATGGCTACTCTTTTCGAGAATCCATACATCTCTTATCAGTGTAGAACAACCATCTCCTGAGCACATCAGTTAAAATGAGAAAATAAAAAGTATATATAACACAAACTTATCTCATATGTTCTATATATAATTGAAACTCACAACAAATGTGATTAAAGAATGTATTTTCACATAATAAGAGATACCACCAAATTATGATACAAATCATTTTACTGTTATTTTCATCGTGATTTTTTTTAATAAAATTAACACAAAACCAAAATTAAATAATCACTTGGCTGATTTGGAACTGGTAACAATACTACACACTTTGAAAAACCAACGTCATCGTTGGTCATGACTATGTTGGTCACAGTTAACACCCCATTTTGGGTTCAAGCCACAACTCCATAGGCCACCACTTTGAGCTTGTTGATCACGGCTATGGTGGGCACACCTGGCACCCCTATTTTGGGTCCAAGTCACTACTCTATAGGCCATCACTATGAGTGTTGGAACCTTGAAAGATAGGGCTAGCTCTGATACTAATTGATACGAACCTATTAGAAGTTCAAATGTAAAACTCACTCAAAAAACTAGCTCGTAAGAAGAGGGTGTTAACTGTGATTTTGTGATAGGATCAAATCGTGTATTGTGATAAGTCCATAGGTGTCAATTAGTGGATATCTTCAATGCATTAGTTGGACATTAAAAGATGATTAGCTTAATTTGTAGGTTTACCCTAAATATCTTATGTAACATCCTATATATGTACGGATGTACCCATCTCGTGAGATTGTAATGAATCAAGCAATAATATTCATATTACATAATAGATTATCTTATCTTACAGATGGGACATCTAGACTTATAAACCACCAACCAATATCATATTTGGTCTAAATGTGAATCGTAGTGAGCCCTTTATTTATTTATACGATATATGGTGGAAGAAATGAAGTACTCCGTATTAATTTTCAAATGATAAATGATTTGTATGATTAAAAATAGGGTTAATTGCATTTTTGGTCTCTGTGGTATGGTCAAATTGTAGGTTCGGTTCTTAAAACTTTGAAAGTGCAATGATAGTCTCAATTTTGAAGTTTGGATTGCATTTTTGGTCCCTGGATAAAGAGAAATGACTAAAATACCATTTGTTTTATACAGAGAAGACAAGGGTAATTTGGTCATTTCACACCGATTAGAGACAAAAAATACTATCCAAAGTAAAAAAAGAAAAATAAAAAAAAAAAAGAAAAATATTCTTACAAACAAAAAAAGAAAAATCCAAAAAAGGAAAAAGAAAGAGTGGAAAAAGCAAAACCGAACCTGTAATTAGCAAAACCCAATAAAATAAAACAAACACATCATCACACCATTTTCTTCTTCTTCTTCTTCTAATTCTTCTTCTGGTTGGTTCCATCAATAATAACAATAAGATCTATCTACCTAATCGTGGTGACATAATAGATAGATCTAAGAAGATGCATCGATTGAAGATCCTGATCGCGATCATATGCTTAATCGCGTCATCATGTCAATCATTCTATCTTCCCGGTGTTGCCCCTCGTGATTTCCAGCGAGTATGATCTATTTTTTATATATATTAGTTCTTTGATCTATTTACTGCAATTGATTTTTTATAAATTAGTTCTGAATTGACCTTAGATCTAGGGTTTTAGCTTTTTTTAAGATACTTCTAGAATGTAATATTAACATCAACTGAGGGTAATTTAGTCAAATCATTAGCTATCAACTGTAGTTGAACTGCCTTAGCTATCAGTTATTCGTTCGTAGTTCTACTTATATGTTTCAGACTGCTTACGTGGCACTTATAGTATTTGCTGAGTTCACGTATTAACCTGGAAATAGGGCTGAGCAAATGACCCGGACCGACCGGTCCTCGGTCTCGGCTTTTGGGCTAATTCGGTCCTCGGTCCGGTCCGGACCACAAACCGACTAATTTGGGCTATTTTGGCCTTGTTGGACCGGACCGACCACATTCAGTCCGGTCTCGGTCTAAGATTTTTGCCGAAATCGGTCTCGGTCCGGTCCGGTTTTTAGACCGTGATCACCCCTATCTGGAAACGTTCGGTCTATAAGGATTTTTAATTCATAATTTTGTATGTATGTCGGCTAAGGGGGTGTTTGTTTTGGCTTATATAGCGTTCTTACGCCTTATTTGGTTTTCGGCTTATGTTTCATAAGCTCACTTTTTGTGGCTTATTTTTAAACTTTTCGGCTTATATAAGCTTATTATGTCATAATAAGCTTATATAAGGCTATAAGCCGAAAAGTTTCAAAATAAGCCACGAAAAGTGAGCTTATGAAACATGAGCCCAAAACTAAATAAGCCGTAAGCCCGCTATATAAACCGAAACAAACACCCCCTAAGTAATTGTAATTATGTTTCAACCTCATACACATGATTGTGCAAAGTAAAGTGCCGTGATAGATTACATTACCGTAGTATTTATTGTTTAATGTTTCTCATAGGAATGACTCAAATTTATGCTATCAGGAGTTTAGATAGGTCTCATATCATTTGTCGAACCCAAACTCGTGTTTTTTTAATGTTATTTTATAAGATCCTTAGGATCTCACGTCTAGGTGTTTGATTCATGTTAAGTTATCTTACAAACATGGGGTTTTAATTGCTTCCTGCGTTTGAGGTTCATCTTTGTAAGGCTGCGATACAAATTAAGAAGCCTAGTTGCCTTTGCTACTTTGTCGTTCTGCTAATTATCTTTTATCTCGTTTTTAGCTATTTCTGTATGCGTTTTTTCGGTATAATTGGATGAAGTCTAATGCTGATCTGATCTATTCATCAGGGTGATCCTCTTCAAGTCAAAGTCAACAAGCTATCGTCTACAAAGACACAGCTTCCTTATGACTATTATTACTTGAATTATTGCAAGCCCAAGCACATTCAGAACAGTGCTGAAAACTTGGGTGAGGTGCTCCGAGGTGATCGCATCGAGAATTCAGTCTACACTGTGAGTATCTTTTACTTTCCCTACATATTTGATTCTTAATAAGAGTCGTGTTTGTTGTGATCTAAGACTCTGATCTCTGTTTCAGTTTCACATGAGAGAGGAGCTCCCATGTAAAGTCGGTTGTAAAGTAAAGCTCGATGCTCAATCTGCAAAGAACTTTAAGGAAAAAATCGATGATGAGTACCGTGTTAACATGTATGTGCCATTCTTTTTAAATGCTGTGTATGAATGACTGTTTCTATATGTGTAGCGCCATAACTAAATGACCTGTGGCTGTGGTATGCAATGCAGGATCTTGGATAACCTCCCAGTTGCTGTTCTAAGACAAAGACGCGATGGAAGTCAGTCAACCACTTATGAACATGGTTTCCGCGTAGGGTTTAAAGGAAACTACGCTGGGGTGAGTTCTGTTTGAACAATTTCTACACGATCGTGTCTTTTTTTTTCAGATGTCTAGAAGTTTATTCTTTCGTTTATTTCTTCAGAGCAAAGAGGAAAAGTATTTCATCAATAATCACTTGAGTTTTAGAGTCATGTACCACAAGGATCTCGAGACTGATTCGGCTCGAATCGTTGGATTTGAAGTTACTCCAAACAGGTATTTGATTCTCATTACTCCCTTGAATGTGGCCACCTTAGATCATAGTTTTGATTGTATGTCATAGTAGTCTAAACTTTTGCCTCACCTTCTGTTAATAGTATCAATCACGAATACAAAGAGTGGGATGAGAAGAACCCTCAGTTAACAACATGCAACCAGAACACCAAAAATATAATTCAAGGAAGCACGGTGCCACAGGAAGTTGATACAGATAAGGAAGTGGTATTTACATACGATGTTACTTTCAAGGTATGACATAATATTCCACTGTTTCTCACCATTCAGTACGGTATACAATTTTCACTTATTGTTTTATTATTTTTTATTAAAATTTTGTAGGAGAGTGATATCAAATGGGCCTCACGTTGGGACACCTACCTTCTTATGAACGACGATCAAATCCACTGGTTTTCCATCATAAACTCCTTGATGATAGTCCTATTTCTTTCGGGAATGGTAGCAATGATCATGATGAGAACACTTTACAGAGACATTGCCAATTATAACCAGTTAGACTCTCAAGACGAAGCTCAAGAAGAAACTGGATGGAAACTTCTTCATGGAGATGTCTTTAGGGCTCCTTCAAAATCCGGGCTTCTTTCTGTTTATGTTGGAACCGGTGTCCAGATCTTAGGAATGACATTAGTAACCATGATATTTGCATTACTAGGTTTCTTGTCACCCTCCAACCGAGGTGGGCTCATGACTGCTCTGGTTCTTTTATGGGTGTTTTCGGGCTTATTCGCGGGTTATTCCTCTGCACGTTTGTACAAAATGTTCAAGGGTACAGAATGGAAAAAGAACACGCTGAAAACTGCCTTCATGTTTCCGGGTATTTTATTTGCGATTTTCTTCGTTCTCAACGCAATAATTTGGGGAGAGAAGTCATCTGGAGCAGTACCTTTCGGGACCATGTTTGCTCTTGTTTGCTTATGGTTCGGGATATCAGTACCCTTGGTCTTTGTAGGGAGCTACTTGGGTTTCAAGAAACCCGTGGTTGAAGATCCAGTAAAGACGAACAAAATCCCGAGACAAGTCCCAGAGCAAGCCTGGTACATGCAACCCGTGTTTTCAATCCTAATTGGAGGAATCCTACCTTTTGGAGCAGTTTTCATCGAGCTGTTTTTCATATTAACCTCCATCTGGCTGAACCAGTTTTACTACATCTTCGGGTTTCTGTTCATCGTCTTTGTGATATTGATCATCACATGTGCAGAAATAACAGTGGTGCTGTGCTACTTCCAGTTGTGCAGTGAAGACTACCATTGGTGGTGGAGGGCCTACCTTACGGCTGGTTCATCTGCCTTGTACCTTTTCCTCTACTCCATCTTTTACTTCTTCACCAAGTTGGAAATTACAAAGCTGGTTTCAGGAATCTTGTACTTTGGATACATGTCGATTGCTTCATATGCGTTCTTTGTGTTGACGGGTACAATTGGTTTTTACGCATGCTTATGGTTTGTACGTAAGATCTACTCATCTGTGAAGATAGACTGATTGATGGTGTAAAGATATGATGAATATGGAGAAGAAGAGAATGATGTAGCAGAAGCTGAACGTGAAGCGAAAGGGTATAATTGACATTTCATATGCGTAGTACAAGACATGCGTAATTTGCTAGTTTCTAGTTTAGGGCTTTTTGGCTTGTATGTTGCCTGTTTTGTCACCTCTTTTTCAAATAATTATTTTTTATTTTTCTTTATGTTTTCTTTACAGACATTAGTTCGATATGAAATTTACTTGCTTACCAAATAGGGCCTTTGGCCAAACTTTTTACCGTTAATGTGGGTGTATTGTTTTATTAAAGAGTTATACGAGTTTTGGACAGTGCTGCAAGTGTGTTTGAGTAGCAAAGATTGATTAGTTTGCAGCCCTAGTTACATGTTGTATAGGGCTCTATAAGAATTTGAGTAGGTTTTTCTGGCTTGAATTTTGATTTGCAGATTTCGACCGTCTTTTTATGAGTTTGCAGCCCTAGTTTCGGATTGCTACCGACGTTGTATTGTAGTTAAACTACTTGATATAAGTTTATTGGAATGGGACCACAGAAATCCGACGTAGAACAATTCTGTAGATAACCGGTGAACAAGAGCAATGTGAGTGAATCTCATGTTACTGGCATTAAGTTACGGCATCAAAACATAGATTTCAATTTGGATGATAAATTTTCACTTCACTTGGAAGAACCGAAACGAAAAAAAAAACAGACTAACATAAGCGTATGAACTAGTTATCAGTCTCGATATCACAAAGACAAGCTCTATTCGTGAGAGATTCTCAAAACACATCAATCATCCGCCTCAGCTCTGATTTCCTTCCGGAGCTTTTCCTTGTACTCCTCAAAAGTACCCTCGAATTCCTTCACAAGTCCATTATCCACTTCCCATATCTGACTCTTTTCTTCATCCGCGCATACACGCGATATTAGCCTAGAATCATGACTAACAAGGCAGTAAACTCATCCACTGCATCAGCAAGTGCACCAATACTCTCCATATCCAAATGATTTGTAGGTTCATCGAGTAGTAAAATGTGTGGCTTGGACATAGATATTGAAGCGAAAACAGCACGAGCCTTTTGACCTCCAGATAAATCAGCAATTGGGATGAGATGATTAGGGCTCGGGAGTCCAAATTTACCAAGCATCGCTTGAACAGCTTCTTTTTTACTCATACCCTTTTGATCAGGATACAGACGAAGAAGATATTGAACGGGTGTTTCATCCATCGTCAGAGTCCACAAAATGTTGTGAATATCTCCCTATTCTCAACTTCGGGTTTCTTCTTACTTCACCTTGTGTTACTTCACACTTATCTTCCGCTACTTCGTCTTTCTTTGGGTCAAGAAGGTTTAATAAAGTCGATTTTCCAGCTCCATTGGGTCTCACAATGGCAACACGCGTGCCCATATCAATTGCGATATCCACATCAGATAGACCGAATTTCTCTCCTTCAAGATACCTACAACTTACGTCAATGAGCTGTAACAAAGGTGGTGTCAATTCAGTAGGCTCGGGGAAATGAAACTTCACCGTATAATCTGTCCATTTCTGTGGGGCCTCAGGAAACTCGTCATCTTCCTCGACTTTTTCTTTGCTTCTTTAACTTCAAATATAGCCTAGTGGTCCTTGGTTTCCTAACAAGATGTCAAGGTTTCAAACCTCGCTTAATGTGTATGATTGGGGTGGCAGGGAAAGGGTCGGAATCAGTCCTGAGATTACCCCGGCGAGGTCGCTTACATGTAAGTAAAAAAGAACTGCCCTCCTCGGGTAACATGAACATGAAAACCGTTTAGAACCTTAAAAGTGCTTGCTAACAATCATTACAATCAATATTTGTATAAGAATAAAGCAATGTGATAAATATGGGTTTTGGTTTTTTTTTTTAACGTAAGATGGTGTTTTGGTTGGAATTTTATACTAAGGGAAAAAGTAATGTGCAAAAGTAGTCCGTGTGGTTAGCAAATTTGCAAATACAGTCCCTGTGTTTTGAAAACCGGGTCTGTGATCGACCCGGCCGGGTCAACCCGGTTTTATGCAAAAAAACCAAACAGCTTATACACATGTCCAAATACACATTTTTTCTGCTGTCCAAACACTATTTCTGTTGTAAAAATCAGCAAACAACCATTTAACACTATTTTTGGTGTAAAAATTAGCATAGAAACTATGTTTCTGCTGTAAAAACCGTGAAAATTCTCATATAAGTTACCTTTCAACATATAATCCGCAATAAATATTAAACTGTTGCTTATTTCGATCGAGAATGTCGAGTGGTTTTTAGCTATAGACTGCCAGACCCAGTTATCAATTGGCGCACGGCAAAAGTAGGTTGATTATATGCTTGCTGAACATATTGTGCACAATAAGACAACGACTTTTCTTTTGGAATAAAACAAAAGTAGGTCGAGCAAAATCCGTCAAATATTTTCCACATAGCGAGTGATAAATGGCTCAACCACTAACAACTGTTGACTCTATAATGCCGCAAATGCTACTATAATAAGCAAAAGGTACAAAAAGCCGATAGGTTTTACACTTCACTTGGAAGAACTGAAACTAAAATCAGAGACTAAATTAAGCATATGGACTTGTCATCCGTCTCAATAATACATTAGAAAACCACGTCTGAAGTGACACTTGCGTTTTCTGTTTCTATATACACCAATCTTCAAAATCTAATGCTTTCGGACCAAAATGGCGTGTTGCATATCTGTACAACTTCACCTTTCTCAAAAGCACATGTCATGGTCATCTTCAAAAGACTGCTAACCGCTATTCTTCCACATAAAGCGTTACATAAACCTTACAAAAAAGAATCAGAAGGGCTTCATGCTAGACTGGTCTCAAGTTTTCCTAAAACAACTACTCATCAGCTGCAAATAACCTCCACTGACAACTTCTTCATTACACTCGGACACGGGTCGCCTTTAAATACCTCCGGTGATACCGCTACTGCACACGACTCTTGACCAACACAAATCTGAAAAATATATCAAAACCCCAAAAAACTATAAATCTGCTTATTTTTAGAGTAGATAAGGAGTTATGAGTGTCTGTGATTGCTTGTTTAAGAACTTATCAGCAGATACGCAGTTTAAATTGTTTGAACAAAACTGCCTATCCACTTATATTAGAGAAGAACTTAAATATAAGCAGATAAACAGTTTAATGTAAGCAATCGCAAACACTCCTTTAATATTTTTACTAAAAATTGACACCAAAACTAGCATGAATTATGAGTACCTTGTTAAAGACGTCGTACGAGTTCTTAGCATGACAATGGCCTTGTTGGAAACTACCACAGCCACCTTCAGGAGTACCATAGCTAGCGAATTTGACAGATGAGATATTTCGACCTGGACCACACGAAAGATGTGCTTTCGGTCTCAATGGTTTCGTGGCTTTACCAGAAACTTGTGCTTGGTAATTCAACAGTGACGGTTGCCACTCGTATATATCAGCACACACACTGTATACTTCACGTTTCACTAACGAAATCCCGTATGGGATTCCACCTAATTCTTCAAAAACAACCAACAGGTTTCCTCTCGGGTTTAGCCATGATCGAGGCACGTGATACCTGAAACAAAAGATAATCAAGATGGTTACCGAAAGTTATTTTCTTTCTTTTGTTTGGAAATACTATTACCAAAAGTTTGTTATTATTAAGAAATGTTTGTACCATCTTTGAGAAGCTTCACCGCAGTTGCTAAGGCATTTCTTCTCGTCGTAATAACCGGCATAACTACAAGTACTACAATTACCTTTCGCCTTGTATGCTGGCCAATAACGCCCGATGCTTTGACCATTTACCCATACTTGACCTTTACCCATGCTGTTCATGTCTAGAGCCAAAGGTTCATCCCCAAACGGAGCATCAAAAGTCGCCTGAAAATATCATTATAGGAAATTTAGTGATCAGATAATAGGTTATCCAAAGACTAAAAAGTGATTATTGCTAGTATGATCACGTACCTTATACCAAGTAAGTGGTTGTTTTTGAGCGACATAAGAACCTTGAACCCATTCGACAGATGAACTTCCACTAAGCGAGTGAAGACTTAGAATTTCGCCTTTAAGCCCAACCTGATCAATCATATAAAGTTCAAGAACAACCGAAACACTTAAATAAGAGTCATTTAATATTGAAAAATAAAAACCTTATAAGACCATTTCTGCCATGATAAGTCTCTCCTCCCTTCGTCTAGACCAGAAAGCATAACTGGACCAAGAACTCCAGCATTCCACGTCTCAAAATGCGGCCCAATGTTCTAACAGATCAATGAAAATAAACATGAGTTATATTAACTTTTTAAGTAATGCTTTAAAATATCGTTAAGAAACCCATTTTGAGGAGCAATGAACATACCGGGAGACCAACAGCAATGCTTAGCAGCGAAATCTTGTTAAGGCCAGCTCTTAGATTAACACCGCCGTTAAAAGTTATTTTCGGGTTTTCTAGACTTCCGTAGACGGTTCCTGTTAAAATAAACTAAAGTCAGATTTCCCGAAACCAAATGATAAGTTTCTTCAAATTAAATATGGAAGTTGTTATAACCTGATAGTTGACCGTTGATGAAAACATGTAAAGCATGACCAGCAGATAAGGCGGTAAGCGTAGGCTGTTCCCCCCTTACCAAGAACCTTTCGTTGGCGTCAATCTTGACACTGGTTACAAAAAATAACAATCAATAGTCTGGTAAACTTATTATTTGTGAATAAAGATCGCCATGCACTTACTCAGTCATGTACCACAAGTAGTCAGAAGCATCTCTAGTCACATTTAACTGCTCCAATAATCCAACTGTTCCAAATGTATTGTCGTCATAATATTCTGTTTCATCATTATATGATTGCCAAGCAAATCCTGTCGGTTCTCGAGTCATTTCCATCACTGTGGTCTGTGCGCCTACCTGTTAATCAACCACTTTACGCGTTATGATGTTCTAATATTACGTACATATGGAGCCATTGAAGTTACATGAATCTGTAATGATATATTTCTCACCCTTGCGGAATTAAAAACAGTGTTCTTGCAGTCGGGTAGGATGCTGACTGACCATGGAGGCAGATTGTAATGCTGATCCTGGAAATTTACTTTTGCAAAAGCAGATTTGTCATCATTTGCAAGAAAAGCTGCACAGCCTCCGGTTTTGTTTTTGTAAACGTATGCCTGTTTGAAAACGATGAATGTCAGAGGCGGGGCCCCATTTAGAACTCGAGAAGGATTGATAATAAATCAATGAATGAAAGAAAAATCTTACTTTTTGATAGTTTCCGAGTGAAAGGACAGAAGGGTCTCCGCTTACTAAAACGGGCTCACATAGTTTTATGGCTCTGTGCAAATCTTTCAGGTGTCCCCATTTAGCTTCCCTTTTTAGTCCTATGTATAAAGCAACAATTCTACATCACTTAATATGACCCAAATGTAGAAATAATCATTACAAAAAGTATCATTCAGTTGCGTTTTGTGACATAATAGTCAACTTTGAGATGACCCTCAATCTGTGATGTTGCGTAATGCGTCATAAAACAATTTTCAGCTTCTGAAATGTACTATAGGTTGACCGGTTTTGTATATGCTGCCTAATTTGGGTCGATCCTGGTTTAAAAGGTCGGGTGAAGTCAGCAAAATTTGGTTAAAAAAGGAAACAGATCAAAATCCTTATCAGTCATTACTCACAGTTAGATTATTACTAAAATATATGCATCTGATGAATCCAGCTCGGCCCATGTGTTTTGCCCCTACAAATAATTTACCCATTTTGACCCGTTACCCAACCCGTCCATATTTTGACCTTAACCTTCTACTTAGGCTCAGATCAATACTATTAAATCTGGAACGTACCAAAGTCATCTAAAGGAGCGTCGTTATCGTAGCTTGTGGCGATAAACGGACCATCTGCAGTCCTACCAAAATTGGTTCCTCCATGGTACTGTCATAATAAACAATTAGTACACTTTTTAGATGGCATTACCAAGAAAGTCCGGTATTAAATGTAACAAACAAAACATTAAACTTACTGTACCATATACTAATTTATAAATGATCCACCAGTTTGAATAAGTTTAGCCACGGAAAATGCCAAGGCTTCTGCTGGCCTGTAAGGAACCGCGCCTCCAAACTCAGTGAACCTACGTTAAAATAAGACTATAAGAAAAAGAACAAAAATTTTAATATTTTTTGTACTGAAAGACGAGTTAAAAGTAAATTACCATCCTGACCACGCCTCGGTCCACATTTTCGGTTTGTAATTTTTATTGGGAGTGAAGTGATCACAGTAAAATCCATTGCAAGTGTTGATCTGTAAAAAATGAATTGCACAAAGTTTGGTGAATATTTTATCGGAGACAAAAGCTAATAGTGGCCATGTGCATTGGAGAAAGAATCCAATGATCACATTAGGGGAATAAAGAATGAATTTAACAATCAATAAGTTAAACTAAATGACAAAAAGGAACATGAAGGATGATACACTTACAGTGGGATCTGGAGCATCATCTTGCTTGCACATGATCCATGGGACACCCGTCTTTAGACCGACAGCCATGTTAGCAGCCCATTTGGAATATGCTCGAGCCGGGTCTCCAAGCTCATACTCCATTGGTCCGTATTCATTCTCAATCTGTCAGAATCAAGATTAACTATATTAGTTGTTAGAAGCGACAAATTTCGACTCAATTAACTCAAATGGTCATACGGGCTGAAACTTGCACAAAGCGTATACAAATGCTTACAATCTCATAAATTGTCACTGTATTGTCTTACAAAACCCGAAAAGGGAGGCCAAAAGTCTACACGGTTCAATGGGACACATACAAAGAGTGACTCGTTTGGCATGCTATTGAACCCGTTCGTTTTCAGTAAAGAAGTGATTTTCAATACCTGAGATAAAATGATCGGACCACCCTGATTTTCATACAAGCCTTCGTATTTCATTTTATACACTATGTGTCTCGTGAACTTTTCCATAGCAGCCTACAACGAATAAAATAAATATTCATGACAAGAAAACTAGGAAAAAAGAGACAATATAGCTGTATTGAAGATTGAGTATGGGACCTTAAAAGGAGCATTATCTGTTCTAAAACTAATTCCCGGCACATATTTCAACCAAACAGGAAATCCCCTGAAAATGCAATAACCAAAATATTAAAACACTTAAACCTATTTTTCTAAAAATATTATAAAAAATTTATGATGTTCTTGGAATAATACCCGAAGTTCCACTCTGCACAAGCATATGGGCCAATCCTGAGATGGGCGTAGAGTCCAGCTTCTTTTATTAGCTTAATGAACTTAACCAAATCATACCTGTCTTCAAAATAATACTGCAAAAACGCAAGTTAAAGAGTAAATAGCTTAAGAGACACTTAGTGGCTGTCTCGCATTGCTTTTTCAAAGTGCTTACTATTATTGCACTTTTAAGTTGTAGGTGGTCACTTTTAGTATATTCTAATATAATGAATCTGATTCTAATGACTTAATAATCAGTTAAGGAGCTACTGCGGCAAATTTGACTCAAATTGTAACTTACATTATGTTTTTTACCTACATTAAAATGCAAATGTAAGTATGTTACATACGATGACATAAAAAAAAGAGTAAAGTATGTTACTTTGGTACAATTGACCTTATATGTAAATCCTTAAACAATCATATTTTCGCTTATCACTTAAACAAGTTACTAACTTTAAACTAACAACACAATAAGCACATTGTTATAGCTGATTATATGATAACGAAACTATAGTATAAAAAAGCTTCACTTACTTTACCAGGTTCTGGTTCATGCCCATTCCAGAAAACATAAGTCTGAATCACATCCAAACCACCTTCTTTCGCCTTCTTTATAAGATCTGGCCACATCTGCAAAAACCATAAAAAAAAGCACATACATTTATTCACATAATACAATATCGAGGTCTCAAGTTCAATTTCTGCTAGGTGCAAATAACTCTAAAGTGGCCGCGCCAACTTTCCTAAAATAATTAGTCAGCTAAAAGTTCGGAAACCATAATTACCAAAATGAAAAATCATAAAAAAGCACAAACATTTATTCACAAAATACAAAATCTTATCACTACAATGTTTATTAGACGTCTCAAGTTCAATTTCTATGTAAACAACAAAACTTTCCTAAAATAATTAGTCACAAAAGGTCGGAAACCATACGTACCCAAGATTCAAAATCTTGGAAGCCCATTACCATTTCTTGACAGGTGCATAATGTAACGATAAGTGTCAGGTGCAAATAACTCTGAAGTGGTCGCGCCAACTTTCCTAAAATAATTAGTCAGCCAAAAGGGTCGAAAACCATACTTACCCAAAAAAGATACAAAATCTTGGAAGCCCATTAACATTTCTTGACAAAAAAAATAAAAAAAAAAAAAGAAAAAAAAAGCATAATGTACATTGATAAGCTGTAATACCTCAGGAGTGCTTCTTGGGTAATGAATGGATCCAGAAATAAGAATCCTTCTTTGACCATTAATGACAATGGCTTTATGGTCATAAGACACAGAAGCCTTACATAAACTTAACAAAAACAAAAACACAACACAAAACCTCTGCATTTTCTTAAAACATGAAACACAGACACACAGACCAAAATGTGTTTGGTTTGATTTTCTTTTCTTTCCTCTAGTTGCAAGTAACAATAATATTCTTTTCTTTTTCACTTCCCTCCACTTTATTCTGTTCTTTTTTTCTTTTTATAAGAAAATGGTTTTTAAGGAATAAAGAAAGATACCATGAAACACAACACTATACTACTGCTGTGTCCTATTATGGGTCTTAAAAGAGATATTTATAAAGAATGCTAAAACACAAAGTTTTACATCTGATACTTCATGTTAGCATTACAAGTGAAAGCTTGTGTTATATTTTGTGGATTTTTTGTGTAAGTAGAGAGATATTTATAAAAGACACGAGAAAAAATGTTACTAGCTTTTTTTTTTCACTGATGGAGAGTGTGAATGTGAACATTTTTGCTACTAAAATGAGTGTTTTGAGGTAAAAGTAAAAGGACTTTTTTTTGTGTAAAAGTGGTAGGTGGTAGGGTCACTTCTCTTATTCAACAAAGATTGATTAAGAAATAGGCTATCGTTTAAGGTGTAATAATTCGAACTTTTTCTAAAAAGAAAAAATAAAATAAAAATACATTTAATGCATGCTAATTGAACTTATAATTTACTTTAATCAGTTTTGATTTTGTAATTAATAAACTTAAAAATTTCCTTATATAGTGATGTTAATTAGTACCTTGAGGGTAGATGGGTATGCAATATGTGTAGTCGTATAGGGCTTCCACTTAGAGCATATACAACGATAACGTGGTAACGTCGTTGGAGGGCGTTACTCCGTTGGAGACGAAGGGTAATAACGGCGTTATACGGGCTGCGTTGGGTGGTTAACGCCCGTTAAGGGCAAGAAAAAAAAAACATTTTGAAAAAGTTACAAAACTAGCCCCTCAACGGCTAGTAGCCGTTACATTTTCAAAAAAATTTACATAAAACCCCCTAACGGCTAGTTTAAAAAAAAAAATTCAAAAACAATTTTTTACCACTATAAATACCCACTAAAAACTCTATTTTTTCACACTTCCTCTCACACTTTATATACTTCCTCTCACACTTTCATAATTCAAAAATCAAGTTCGTTCACAATGGATCCAAATGAATTTGGTTATATTCCTCTGTCTTGGTCGACGTTGAAAAGAAGAGGACTTCCAATTTATGGCGTCGCGACGAGTATCACCTTCAGTTGAAACAATAAGAAGGTATTGAATCTCAACATCCTAGTCGTTCTCGTAGCCATATATATCGTGAACGTGAGCTTGCAGAAGAACGTCTTCGCAACGATTATTTCGTAGAAGGTTGTAAGTATTCAAACCGGAATTTTCGTAGAAGATTTCGTATGAGCCGGAAACTATTCCTGCAAGGTATTGAATCTTATACTTCCGATAATATTCCAGATCATTTTACTTTCTTTAGGCAAACACCCGATTGTACGGGTCGAATGAGTTTAAGTGCTCTAATGAAGTGTACGTCTGCCATACGCCAATTGGCGTACGACACCTCACCCGATGCATTTGATGGATACTTGCAAATGGGTGCGAGTACTTCAAAAGTATGTCTTGATAATTTTAACAAATGCATTATTGATTTGTTTATGCCAGAGTATTTAAGAAAACCAACATGGGCCGACATTCAAAAAATTTATCGACATCATGAAGAAAAACATGGTTTTCCGGGAATGCTTGGTAGCATTGACTGTATGCAATGGGAATGGAAAAATTGTCCAGTGGCTTGGCAAGGGCATTTTGCTAGGGGTGATAAAAAATACCCAACAAGTATGATTGAAGCCGTTGCTTCTCAAGATTTATGGATCTGGCATGCATTTTTTGGGATGGCGGGGGCAAATAACGATATTAATGTTTTAGATAACTCTCCGTTATTCGACGACCTTCTTGCTGACAATGCCCCAAGAGCACCTTATATGGTCAACGGAAATATGTACGAACAGGGGTATTACTTGGCTGATGGAATTTATCCACAGTGGGCAACTTTCGTCAAATCTTTCACGGCAACAACTGACGAAAAACATACGTACTTTAAAAGGAGACAAGAAAGTGCCCGAAAGGATATTGAACGTGCTTTTGGTGTGCTTCAAGGCCGTTGGGGTATACTACAACAACCGGTACGTCAATGGGAAATTGCCACGATACGTAGAATCATGTATTGTTGCATTATTTTGCATAACATGATTATAAAAGATCAAAAATTTGCATTACGTGACTATAACGAAGTGTGGGTGGATCCGTCAGCAAATTTGAGGCAACGAAGATGGGTCGACAGATGTGATACTCACAGTCGCAAGGCAAAAGAAATACACGACCGACAAACGCATACCCAACTCCAACAGGACCTTATGGAGCATGTTTGGCAGAAGAACCTTGAACAACATGGACAACAACAAGAGAGCGACGATAATGAATAAGTATTTGCTATGTTTTGTTATTTTTTTCGTTGTCATTTCCTTTATGTTGTAACGTTTAATTTGCGGTGTGTTTTTTTAATTTCGATGTATTTTTTTATTTGTTGTAATTTTTTTTTCCGATGTATTTTTTTAATTTCGTATTGTAATATGTTTTCAAATTTAATGTTATGTTTAGTTTAATAAATGAAGTGTTTGTTTTATTGTAGGAGTTGAAATTGAAAATATGAAATGTTATTGATGTTATTGGGATGTTATTGTTGTGGGTGTTTTTTTGGGATGTTAAGGTGAAATGTTAAAGCTGATGTGACGTTGACGTGGACGGTGTTATGTGTTATGGTTATTGTTGTACATGCTCTTAAAAAGGGTCATATTTTATTAGTTTTGGTCATATAATTCAAGTTTATATGCAATTTCTCTTTAGTTTTCAAATGTTATAATGCCTCTTTGTTGTTATTGAATAAGGTCACCGAAAACCACGTGCATTGGTTAGACAAGCCCTTTACAACATCAATATCTAACTCGGCGATATGGAATTGGGAGTCACGATGTAAATAGTCATGTCTATAAGTTTAAGGGTTTGAAGACTGCTTTCTGAAATACACAAAAGTATGACGTGTAAGTTGTGTGGGTGCGCGTAAAAGTTTTTATTTTCTTTCGCGAATTTTGAGTTTAGATCATTAGCATAAATTTTGAGTTTAATTCATAGTTTTGTTTTGTATGAGACCCAAAATATTCGAGAGTGGATACAATATGGTGTTCACAATGTGAGTGAACACTCTCTTTTAAGTTAGACTCAATTCTTGAGCATAACTTCGTAGTCATATTTCATATATTGCCGTCTAAGAGTGTAAACTGTTAGACATTATAAAACCCCATGGGTAATACCTTTTATTGATACGATATATATAGCGGCAATACATAATGAAATCCTAATGAACCCAACCCCACATACCAGGCTTGGGCCTTATTTAACATCTAATACTCCCCCGCAGTTCGAGCGGCGAAATCGCGAAAGCTCGAACTGGAGTAGTAAACTAAGAATGCAAAATAAAACAATAACCAAAATAAAACGGGATAACCCAAAGTATCCCCTATTCTAAATTTTTGTTTACGGATAACCAAAGTATCCGAAGGATAAACCAAAGTATCTCAAACAGTCGTCTCGGGAATAAGAACCCTAGATTCGACACCAACCAAATTCGTCGCGAGAATAAGAACCCTAGATTCGACACCAACAAAAATCGTCTCGGGAATTAATACCCTCAATTCGACATAAAACAAAAACAAGCAATACAACATCTAACTTTTTTTTTGTCGAAACTGATGTGTGGAGATGAAGATTCCTCGTTTACTTCCTAACATTACTCTTCAAAGGCAATTCAAACCAAGGGCAGAAAAAGGTATTTTATATTGGATCAAATGGCAGCCGCTCCATAGTTCATCCTTGATATAACTTTCATTAGCTTGGCGGGGCCAACTGAAACAATCAAATACCAATAAACTAGGAACAAAATTAATGTGTTAATCGGTTTAGGTGTGTTGTTTGTGGTGGAGACGATTTTTTTTAATCAGGGTTAGGGTTTGACGGGGCGGCCTGCTAGGTCTCGGGATCAGACCTGCTCTTGATACCATGTTAGACATTATAAAACCCCAGTCGCTGGTTATTAACATTTTGCAAATACATGCGTTGTTACTTATTACGGTGCAAGTTTAAGAGATATATAGAGCATCTACCTATTAACGAATATGTATTTGTACTGCATTCAAGGGCGGACCGAAAGGGTTTCCGGGTGTGCACAGAAACTTACGGATTTTTCTTGCTTAGTGTAAACTTATGTCAAATATACCGATCTTTCTAAAATGAACTTGAATCTTAAATTTTGAGTTACCATTTTGGTACTTTTATAAAATAAACTTGATGACTTTTACTTCGTTAGTCCGTTAATGACTGCATCAAGTAATTACAAAACTAGCAATACTTTGTTTACTTTTTAGTTTGATTTACAGTACCAAATACCTTACAAATCTATGTCTTGATTTATTATGTAATTTTATTACAACCAACCTAAACTAACTATTGTTTTATGTCTATTCTTATCTTTGTCTCACGGGATGACAGTGAGGAGGCAGAGAGTGAAGATATTTGCGGGAAAAAAATGAGTGTTTTTACGGTGCTTTCAAGCAGAAGATTTTGTTTTGGATGAAAGTGGAAGTTGGACTTACTATAAAAATAGGGATAATTCAAGATAAACATTGATCGTGTACGATACCCTCGGACACGCAGAAGATTTAGACACGGACCTGGAATGCAACCCACTAGACCAGATCCACTCGAAGCATGTCCATACCCACAGGGTATTACCTGGACGGGGATGTCAAACCGTGGATGAGGGACGCTTCCGGAGGAGGCCCCAACCGCGCCCAACTAAAGAGTAAGGAATCTCACATGGGATTGAGGTACTGTCACCCACAGTCCCTAAAAAGGAAAAGCGGGATAGATTCCCGCCCAAAATTGTCGCTGTCACAACAATAAGACAAGCTCTGGGTTGACTTACGTCACTCCCCACTCACAAACTATCGCTCTCATGACCCGTGACCATGAGAACACGACAGGAAGATCAACCATATAAATAGGGGCTCTCGCCGACATTTAAACGGTAACAAATACACGCACTCTCTCTCTAGAACTCACTTTATCTCTCTAAACTCGTACTTATTCTCACAACGGAGGTTGACCGCGGAACCCCCCTTCCGCGATGAGGCTAGCGGTGCCTTATTTTCTTAGCAGCTTTCAGCCAAGACCTCTACTTAATACAAGATCCATTCTTTAAGAAGATAGCCTACACTAACCTTCGCAGAAGAGTGCCCGGATTTGTATTAACAAACATAAAAATATCATATTTACCCTACTTAGGCTTGTCGCATTGGTTAGGTTAACATCGGTTGGGTGTGCAAATTCTTTGTGCACAACCGATGTCTACATCGAGCAAGACCACTGCGAAGGTCGGGCGGCACATCGGTCGGGGTCGGCCAAAATGGAACATCGAGTGAGTTTTAGACCGATGTTGCGTTTGTATTTCAAACCAAAATGTGACCGTTTGTTTAAAAAAAAAAAAATTTCAAACCAACTTTACCACTCTATAAATACCAACTTCACCTCACACACATTTCTTAACGCACAATTTCAAACACAATTCAACCTCAAAATACTTCTTAACACAAGATTTAATATGGCTTGCCGTCTCCCCCATTCTGTTGAAGATATGCAAGTGTACGTTCAAAATCAATGTAATATCGACGATGAGGCTCGGAAACAAGCTATTATAAGCGTCATCGAATTGTTTGACCAGGCGAAAGCCGAGAAGGAACAAATGAGACAAAACTACCAGAGTTGCAACGACATTACTCCTGAAAGAAAAGCTGTGATCGAAATTTTTTTGAAAGATCAAGCCCGCAAAGATCGCGAGGTTGCTGACAAGTTGTGGAAAGCTGTTTCGATGATAACGAACAACATCAGCACCAAAATCAATTGGAGCTATCGGGAGAACAAAGACGATGGTGTTGGTGCATCAACTTCGACTACCAACTTCGAGCTACCGGGGGAACCTCTGTTCGAGGGATTTGCCGGTTCTCGTACTCCCTCGTATGACTCTGCATGCGGGGAGCATTCAGATTAGATTTATGATTTAAGTATTCTAGTGTTTATTTGAATTTCGTATTGTAATTTTTTTTTTTTTTTTTAAATTCGTAGTGTAATGTTTTTTTTTTTTTATTTCGTAATGTAATGTTTTTTTAATTTGAATGAAATTTAAATTTAATGTTAAAAATGTTTGAATTAAAAAAAAAAAAAAAAAAAAAAAAAAAAAAAAAAAAAAAAAAAAAAAAATCCTCGGGTCGTCGACTGGGGCATCCGGGTTGTCCCAGGTCGCTGGAGAGAGAAAGCTGACGTGGCGCAGGTTGTCCCAGGTCGTCCCAGGTTGCGACTGGGACTAGCCTTATACGTAAATAATGTATAATGTGCATTATTCATGTGTTCGAAATAAAAAATATATATATATCCGAAGATCATACATGGGTTTGATTTCACACAATCTTTTATATATTAAAATAATTACATCATTTAGGAGTGTTTATGCAAAACCCTTCTTATTGAAAAAAAAATTAAACCAATAGGAGAGCTCGAATTTGCCACGTAGGCAAAATCGAGCAATATGATTGGTCAATAGAAAGTCAAAATTAAATCGGTTTAGGTCAAACTTAATAATTTTGGTGGAGAAATTTGGTTAAGAAAAAAAATGCATAAAAATATAGGTGTAAAATTTATGAAAACATAAACTTAAAAAAAGATGGAGTAATTAATAAAACTTTATTGGTTGAATTTTAAATAAATTACATAGAGCTAAGTGTAAATTACAAGTTTTCATGTTTTTTAATAACTTTAGAAAAAAACAAATAACCCCTTACACTTTATACCCCCTAAACTTTATAATATTAGTAACGGGAATATAAATATCAAGAGAAAATTACCAAAAGAGGACTTTTTTTCAAGTGTGGTCCATTTTTAATACTTTTTTCTTATCTCTTTCCCAAAAGAGCCTGCTCAACTGCTCAACTGGTCCTCAACTGCTCAACTCCACCCTTTTTGTGACAAGTGTCAATGCAAGTACAAGAGTAGGTGAAGATGCTTTTTTACCTTTTGATTAAATGACATTTATACCCCACTATATAAATACCCACCATCTCTCTTCAATTATTTCATCTCTTCTCTTCCCCACCGAAAGTTTCTGCTGCATCTGCTTTATAGATGGTGAAAAATTACCACGGATTTTCATCTTTTTTTTCAATTTATTCTTGTCCACGGATTGAATGAAGTGAGATTTATATAGATTCCTGTTGTTAAAGCCATATCATTATAGATGGTGAAAAAGAAAAAAACGCAAGTGGGAAGGGACGTAGCAAAGCCATATCATTATAGATTCCTGTTGTTAAACCAGAGGGAAGGGACGCAAGTGGAAACGATTATGCTACTGGTGGAATCTAAAGAAAGTTGAGCAGAAAGATTCCGGCAAGTGGGAAGTGGCGGTGGCATAATCCGGAGAAAAAGATTCCGGCAAGTGGGAAGGGCTTTGCTACTGGTGGAATCTTTTCCAGAAAGTGGGAAGTGGCGGTGGCCGGAGAAAAAGATTCCGTCAACCATACCAACAATTATGTAGTTCTTGTTATCCAGCGGCGAATATGATTCCGGCAACGAGTTTACTATCATTTTTGCTGGATTAATGTTTTTGCTATTAACTTGGTTTGGTACTTGTAAGAATCTTTTGATCATGCTTCAGATACATCTTTTTTCAGATCTGTGATGCGTGGTATTTTTTTTGTCCAAAGTTTTATGATTCTCATATACATTTTTTTTCAGATCTATGATGCGTAGTATTTTCTTTTTATTTATTTATTATTTTTTTAAATAAAATTGTGGTTAATTAAGTAAGTTATGTTGGAGATGGATTTATTGAATAGGTGGATCGAGTGATGAAATAAGTAATTTTGTGTCTGTTTTGAATAATTTTTGTGGTTGAGCAGTGATGGTTGAGCAGTTGAGCAGTGGTAGTTGAGCGGTGGTGGTGGTGGTGGTGGTTATGGACTGGTGAGGTGATGAGGTAGGTAGATGCAGTGAGGTGGTTGAGCAGTGGTAGTCGAGCAGTAGAGCAGCTGGCCGGATCTGGGACGATGGTCTTGGCCGGATCTTTTGTTGTCATGGTGGCCGGATCTTTTGTTGTCATTAGGAAGAAGAGAGAGTGAGAAAAAAAATTAGAAACAATGAAATATGTTGTGGGTTTTATATATGTGTTTGAGGGCATAAATGTCATTTAATCAAAAGGTAAAAAAGCATCTTCACCTACCCTTGTACTTGCATTGACACTTGTCACAAAAAGGGTAGAGTTGAGCAGTTGAGGAGCAGTTGAGCAGGCTCTTTTGGAAAAGAGATAAGAAAAAAAGTCTTAAAAATGGACCACACTTGAAAAAAAGTCCTCTTTTGGTAATTTTATCAAATGGTAAGCACGAGTTACTGTGATATGAAAATAAATATACGCGATTCTACTTATAACAACGACTCGTGAATTATTATTAAAAATTTATATATGGATATCCATAAAAACATTTTAAAAACTTTACGGAGCATATTTTAACTTCATCAACGCTCATTATGTGCTACTAAACTCGCACATTTTGTACTACATGATATCAATAGTTAAAGTTAAACAACAACATCAACCTCAACATGTCTGTCAGTTAAAAACATTTTACAAAGCTAATTATTAAAAAAAAAAAAAAAAAACAAACAAACAAACACATGGGTTAGATAGTCATTGGTTAATTTAGAAGGTGTTTTCTTTAAATTATAAAAACAAATGCACGCATCACAATCATTATTTCATAACAATCACCTCCTAAAAAAAAAAAAAAAAAAAAAAAAAAAAAAAAAAAAAAAAAAACTACGTAGGTGATAACCTAACTTTATTCATTGACGTGATGTTTCATCAAAAAAAAAATAGTTGGCCGTTGTAAAGAAATAAAAGTATGTACATGAGAATTATTAAGCAAGAATATATAGTTTTAATCAGGTTATTACGTTACTATACTACAATAATGTTATTGAGTTGCTAATCACGGATGTGAGATACAACCATTCTTCTATACTTATGATTTATGTGTTAACCTCTTTTTGCTTCTGAATACAATTCGAAAGAGACTTCAACAGAACTTTGGCTTATGTCTTATCTAGCTGATAATTTTTAGTAACTTTTTTTTATGGTTTAACTTTTTTGTTATACACACCAACTTTTAGTAACTTTTTTTTTAAAATATTTTATTGAAAAGTTCTACGCTTAATATTTGTGTTACTGTAAACACACTAAGCTATGATAGAATTAGTTGTGAGTTCGAGGTTTTTTTACTAAGCTTCTCAAAAAAGCTTATAGCTTTATCATAAACTTATTGTGTTATGGTAATTGAATAAGCCAATAAGCACATTTAATAAGCATACCAAACACCCCTTTTGTTCTAATATGGAGTTTTCTTATTTGATGTTATAACTAACTTTGTTGTTATCCTCACTATAATGCAACATGTTAGTGGTTTTTGCAGTTTTATGATCTTATCGCACATACTAAAGTGTAATCGTTTTTTATAAGAGGAATAAGTATCAACACATGATTGTCGTGGAAGGATTTTCTATGCCTGTTCAAGGTACGAATGTATAATTAAGTTGAGTTGCTGATTTAGATAATACATGAATGTATTTTAATGTACCAAAGATGTGTTTTAGTGCCTATATAGGGAATTTTATGGTAGGAATGTTCGAATATGTGAGTCGGATACGCATGTTATACGGTTAGAAATACGTGAGCCTATTGGGGCACACACGTAAGCAAAATTGTGAGATGTGATTGATTATTAAAAGTCAAAATTAAATTGATTTTGGTTAACTTTTAAAGCTGGACACAATCGTGACCCATGTCACCGGGTGCCACATCAGCTTTCTCGACAAAATAACTTTGAAATGACCAATGTGGGGTGTAGGTCGAGGATCGGTCAAGGCAACCCAAAAACGAAAATCGGTTGTTTTTTCAACCGATATTTACACACGCTTTCCTTTCAATCTTTTTTCTTTTTTCTTTTTTAACTTGGTCATCGATTGTGGCAACTTGGTCATGTCTGGTCATCGGAGAGAATCCATTCTTATTGAAAAAACAATTGGGCCAATAGAATAGCTCGATTTCACCACGTAAGCAAAATTGTGTGATGTGTTTGGTTAATAAAAGTCAAAATTAAATTGATTTTTGTCAAACTTTAATAAATTCGGTGAAAAATTTTGGTTGATAGAAAAAACACATAAAAATATATGTGTCAAATTTGTGAAAACAAAAACTTAAAAAAAGATGAGGTAATTAATAAAACTTTAGTGGTTGAATTTTTAAAATTATATAGAGTTAAGTGTAATATTATAAGCCTCCATGTTTTTTAATAACTTTGGTTTATAAACAAATACCCCCTTATACTTTATACCATTTATAATTTATATCTTAAAAAATACAATGTATATGTTGTTTTAAAATAACAACATATAAATTTGCATAAGATTATAATTATCAACTTTTTTACTTTTTACGTTCAATAAGGACCCACTTATTTCATTTTTAAAAGTTTAACTTATGTGGACACGAGTTTACATTTTAAATACGGCTAAATTACTGAAAACGAGAATATAATTATTAAATTGTAAGCACGGGTTACTTTAATATAAAAATAAATATACGCGATTATACTTATAACAATATTTGTAAAAACAAAAACTTAAAAAAATATGAGGTAATTAATAAAACTTTAGTGGTTGAATTTTAAAAAATTATATAAGGTTAAGTGTAATATTATAAGTTTTCATGTTTTATACTCCCTCCGTCCCAATTTAATAGTCCACATTTCCTTTTTGGTACGTCCCATTTTAATTGTCCACTACTAAAAATGGAAAGGGAATTTTGATCGAGTTTACAATATTACCCTCATTTGTGGTTATTATTACAAATTTTAAAGAATAAATTAATTAATTAGTTAAGGGTAAAAGTCTAATTCTGGCAAAAGTAAGAGAAAGAAAGCAATAATAATTGTGTTTTTCTAAAACTTTGTGTTTTTTGTCGGGGGACAATAATTTTGGGACGGATGGAGTAATAACTTTAGAAATTAAACAAATTCACCTTTATACTTTATACCCCCTATACTTTATATATTAAAAATACAATATATATGTTGTTTTAAAATTACAACATATAAATATGCATAAAATTATAAATATCAAAATATTTCTTTTATTATATAAGTTCAGTAAGGACTCATTTATTTTATTTTAAAAGTATGATTATGTGGACACGAATTTGAATATTAAATACGGCTAAATTTTTTAAAACGAAAATATAATTATCAAATTGTAAGATTTTTATCTGTAATATGAAAAAAAATATACGTGATTGTACTTATAACAACGAATCATGTAATTCGTATTAATTTATATAAGGATATGTAGAAAAACATTTTTTTTAAAACTTTAAGGAATTTATTTTAACTTCATCGACGCTAATTATGTGTTACTAAACTCGCATCTTATGTAAAACATAATATCAATAGTGAAATTTAAATAGCAACATTAACATATATGTCTGCTAAATATAGTTAAATCTTGAATTATCTAAGAGAAATTTTTACAAAATTTTATTTTAACAAATTCTAATGGATATTAATATATAATGGAAAACTCGTGCATAAGTATATAATTATATGTAATTAACTTTAAACACAAAATATTCAGTATTAATACAAAATATTTTTTTTTTTGCCAAAACCTCGTGCGTGCACAGGTATTATAACTAGTTATGTAGTAAAGATTTACCACATTGCTAGTTTCATTATGCTTTGTAATTTTCGAAATAAAAAAATCTTGACTTATTTATCGAGTAATGTATAGCCACCTAACATAACTTAGGCAAATAATAGAGGAATCGGAAGATGTTTATTTCGAATACAAGTGTTCAAGTTCTAATCATAACAAAGATGTGTTGATCGCTTGTGGATTTGCTCAAATTAGCTCGTCTGTTAAGTAAATAATTTGATATTAACAAGTTAAATAACTACGTATTGTTCTGTACAACATATAAAAAATAATCTAAGTTTTTTAATCCAACTCAGTTTTCGTCTACAGCTTCAATTGCAATTATAACAATAATTAATTTTGCCAAACATGTCCATAATATATCAAATTCTACTAAAGTTCGAGTCAAGCCCTTACAAGCTCAACTCGGCTAGTAATGTTATTTATGTTTCTCGAAGAATAACAACATTGTCAACCAAAAAAGGCTCGAGATAAAAACTTGCACCGCTTGCGAACTTAATCATGTTACTAATTGTACTTGAAATCTTATTAAACATTAGTTTTTGGCAACACTAGATGCAGATTTCTCAACACTTTTTAGTTAAGCAACCTAATGTAATAATATCGTACATAATACTCATATTTGTAAGTCTTTAATTATATTTTTAAGAGAAAATCCACAAATGATTTCACATTTAATTGATGATGGTGAGTGAGCTAGAAATACTCCTATTGTCAGGGTTTTTGGGTTGTGGATCCAATCTTGACGCATTTTTTGATGACTAGTGATTTGTACACTCTCATTTCTTATTTGAACACTCTAAATTATGCAATAATTAGTTGTATATTTATTATATATTATTTCATCAGGTTATACATTTGAGTGTGCAAATAAAAAATAAGATTGTGTCAATCAATTTTTTTTTTTTCTATTTAATGAACCTTCCTTACTAACCAGTCAGACACATAGCTGTCAAATTTTGACTTAAAATCAAAGTAATTGTTGACTTTGTATGATATTATTCTCTTACAAATCAGTAAATTACTAGCAAAAACCTTTACAAATTAACTTGGACCAACATGACACACACCATGTGGTGCCTTTTTATGTGCACAAATTGTTGTTTATGTTAACAACATAATTGATTCCTTTATGACACAATAATATTCTTTTGGCTATTTCTTACCCATGACCACTTGCATTATTTTGTGTGTCCATTGTATATATGTGTATTATGGCTAGTTTTGGCACCAAATAGATCAACATTTGTTACAATACTTGTACTCACATTGAATGAAACAACGATATTAAAACTTTAAAATTTGTTAGTTAGGACTTAAAATCATTCAATTTTTGAGAAACCGTCATGGATGGTTTTTCGGTACGAGCGAAAAAGACAATGTGAAATTGTTGCACACTATTACATCCTAGAGACTTGTGGCTCCAAGCTTGTCGATTCTCGTTGACTTGAGTGACCTATTACTAGAAAATACTCATTCGACATCCACATTCGTTTATGTTAAAACTAAGCTAGAAGATATGACAAGTTGGATAAATTAAAGAAATAGGGTTTTTTCTAACTTATGCCTTTATGGGCACAAGTTAAGCACACCCTAAGTATACAGGGCTTACGAAAAAATATACAGAGATTCACATAAAAATACAGACAAGTGTACTTTTATATGGATCATTATGTACTTTTGTTGTGCTTAACTTGTAACCCTAAGGCACAAGTTAGAAAAGCCCAAACAAATATACCAAGAAACACAACACACTCACTGATAGCTGTGTTCTATAAATGGGTTTTTATAGATACTTAAAGGAGGTAAGAAAAAATGTTGCTTTATGTAGAGTAGTACTATTTTTTTTACTAATGTAGTGTGTGAACATTTTTGCTAGGAAAAATGATTGTTGTGTAAAAGTGATGATAAGTGGCCAGTGGGGCCTGCTTTCTTGTCGACATTTACAATGGGTTAAACTGTAAAAAATTAAGTAGAAAGATGTCTTAATAAGCTGTTTATTTGACTCTTAAACATATTTTCAATAAGGTCACTTTGGTGAAAAAAGATAGATTTCCAAGAATGTATGCTTTGGAAGTAAACAAGTTGATTACTGTAGCTTCAAAGAAGGTCCAAGGAGCCGATACAGATTCCTTAAGACGATGTCCAAGAGGTGGTGTAGAAAGCGAGCAATGGACAGCAATGCAAACGTTGATCTCAGGTACAAATTTAACTCCAATGGAGGATAGATGGGTTTGGACGTTAGAAGGCTCAAGGAACTTCACTGTTTGTTCGGCTAGGATTGCAATTGACAAGCATATGTTAATTTCGAATGGTGCCCCAACAAGATGGTGTAAGTTAGTCCCGAATAAGGTCAATATTATGGTATGGAAAATGACTCTTGACAGGCTCCCCACTCGAGTTAACCTTGATGCTCGTGGCTTAGATATTCCCTTGGTTCTATGTCCGATTTGTGAGGAGTGTTCAGAATCTACAACACATGTATTTTTTGAGTGCTCCTTCGCTGTGCAGGTATACAACAGGCTAGGCATGTGGTGGGATATCAATATTCCATTTTTGCGATCTTATTCTCAATGGTTGGAGTGGTTTGGGTCTATTCGGCTAAGCAATATTCAGAAGCAATTCTTGGAAGCGTCATTTATATCGTTATGGTGGCATGTATGGTGCTATCGGAACTTATGTGTGTTTGGAAGGACGCCTCCGAGAAAGAGTTTATTTTTTGATAATCTTGTTATGACGTCTTTTTTATGGGTTAATAGTAGATGTCGCTCTAAACATTTGAGTTGGGTTGGTTGGCTTCAAAACCCGACTCTGTGTACTTCCATTATGTAATTGATTGTTTTGTTCTAGCTCCTTGCTAGCTTAATAAAATTTCGCCGGTTCAAAAAAAAAAAATGTTAGTGGTAAACATTTTGGATATTAATAGAAAAGCTCGGAAATGACTATTGAAATACCAATTAACTTTTCCGGAATACCTTGAACAACCCCTTTCTTAGTTTAAATTATTTGCTCAAATTTTGAGTTTGATTTACAATTTTGTATGAGACCGGATCATGTTAGAAACACCTTGCATGTATATTGTCCCGTGATTTAATTCTCGAGCATAAGTATATACTCCCTACGTTCCAATTTTTATTGTCTATCATTCTTTTTCGGTTTGTTTTAAATTAATTGTCCAGTATTATATATAGTAGCTGGAATTGCTTTAGTGTACTATAGTAGTTGTTATTTAACCATTCTAAACCAATGTATTTTCTTTTATATTTCACTAGATGACAGTGAGGATTCACATAGAAAAAAGTGAAAATATTTGCGCCAATAAAAATGAGTGTTTTTGGGATGTGCTTTCAAGCACTAACGCTCAGTTCTTGAGTTTTTAGGAAAGAGAAATGGAAAATAATAGGAAAGGGAAAAGAAATGAAAAAGAAAAGTAAGTGTTAGTTGTTATGTTCTTGATATAGAGGAAAGGAAAATGAAAGTAATCATAATCATGTTCTTGAGTGAGAGGAAAAGAAAAATAACTTGGTCAAATTACATATACGCCCTTTAATTATTAATGTCAAATGTTTTAAAAAGTGTATATTAGTCTTTACACAATATATGATTTCGTTTCCTTTCCATTTCCTCCCAAAAGTGGGAGGAAGATTTACTTATCAAATCTTACTCTCTATTTCCTTTCCATTCCCCTTTCCTCCTTTAAAAAAGACTCAAGAACACAAAAAACTTTTCGTTTCCTTTACTTTCCTCTTCCTTTCGACTCGAGAACTGAGCGTAATGATTTTTTTGTTTGTACAAATGAAAGTGATAGTTGGACCTACATTAGAATATACATATCCAAAAATTATACACGGGTTCATTTTATATTTTACACATGTTCATATAATCATAGTTGTAAAGTTTTATCACATTCGTAGTTTGTTACGAAGTTTTTTTTTGTTTTTACATAACTTTGTTGAACAATGTAATTAACGGTCCCATCATAAATGTCGACCTTAAGATTTTAGTTTGTCTGAAAATAAATGTTTCCTTTCATATATTACTAACTTTTAGAAAAAAAATTAATCAATGAATTTAAGATTCACCGATTATTGGACACTTTTCTAAAATTGTGTGTTACATTTCTAGTACACTTTTTGTTGGACGGAGGAGTAATACCGTACTAAATACCTATATATGTGTAAGTCTTTAATTATAATTTTCGATAAGAAATGACTCGATACTAAATTGATGGTGAGTGAGCTGAGGTTTAGGATCGAGAAATCCTTGTGATGTCACGGTTTTGGGTTGTGATTATTAAGTGATAGAATATATTAGTTGGCCTAAGCCGGTGATATGTCGGTTGACCCAAGTTTGGTTTGTGTCAACCGACCTATCACGTGATAGTGATCCGATATTGACCCATTTTTCTATTTAATGAACCTTCTTTTTTATCTAGTCAGTTACACACATTACTAGTTATCACTTTTTGACTATAAAACCAAAGTAAATGTTGACTTTACATGATTATTATTTCTTACAAATCAATACCAAAAACCTTTACAATTTTGGACCACATGACACTCCATGTGACTTATGAGTTCACTAGTCGATTATATACTAACAAAACATAATTGATTCCTTTAGGACACGATAATATTATTTTGGCAATTTCTTAACCACTTGCATTATTTTGTGTCTCGAGTGTACACCGGTTAGTTTTGGCACCAAAATCGGTCAAAATGCGTCCTAATATATGTACTTACATCTCCTCATATTGAATAAAGTAACGGGGTTGTTAAAACCGTGTAACGTTTTACTTCTATGAGATAACTTTTTTCTTTGAACGGCGGAATATTATTAAAAAGCTAGCAAGAAGCTAGGCGAAAGAAAATTACATAGACAAAATAGCGTTTAAAGGGTCTTTTAACCAATCCACCCAATTAACATTAAAACTCCTACCTCTATTGTTCACCCAAAACCAAGTTTGAGAGACAAAAGAATCAAAGATCAACCCTTTTTTAGGCTTCTTCGAGGAGAATAAAACCGCATTCCTATATTTCCAGATGTGCCACCACAAAGAGGAAAACGAAGCCTCCAGCAAAAGCTTTTGAAGTCTGTTGAGCCGAATACCATTAAACCAAGCCTCCCAGGATATAGGGTCTAACAAGGAAGGGATGGGAATATTCCACCATCGACCTAGTAACCGAAACAAACCATTAGCCATCGGACAGCTAAAGAAGAGATGATTACGGGATTCCACCTCACCTTCACAATTCGGACATAACACACTAGGGATGTCCAAGCCTCTATTAGTAAGATTGATCCTTGTAGGGAGCTTATCAAGAAGCATACGCCACATGAAGACATTAAGCTTGATAGGAAGAAGCTTGGACCATCTTGTAGAAGAGGAAGATGTAACAATAAGGCACTTATCAATCTCTTCTCTAGCCGACTTCACAGAAAAAACACCATTCCCATTTAACGTCCAAGACCAACGATCATAAGAGGAGGATAAGACCACTGAGGATAGCAACTGGGAAAGATCCTGTAATTGGAACTCTTCGATACCTCCTCTTGGACATCTACGAAAAAAGGAAATCAGGTCTACGTCTTGAAGCTTATGAGCAACCGATACCTCTTTGTGAAGCTCCAAATTAAAAAGCCTATTGAATTTAACCTTGAAACAAACATCACCAAGCCATTTATCATGCCAAAAACTAGAGTTATTACCATTCCCGATTATCTTTTTGCAAAACGTCATAAGATTGACTCCCTTAGCTTTAAGGTTGTCAATAGCTTTAAGAATCATAGCCCAAACTGACCCATGGAAACGTGACATAGTAGGATGATTGAGAGACCCATTCGAACCATGAATGGATTTAATAACACTGAGCCAGAGACCAGAATTAGCGGAAAGAAAACGCCATATCCATTTAAACAACAAAGCACGATTTAAGGCAAACAAGCTACTAACTCCTAAACCACCGAATTGCTTATGAACCATCACTTTTTTCCAACAAACCCAAGTCATTTAACGTTCATCTATTTCCGCCCCCACGAAAAAGGAATTACGTAAACGTTCTAGCTGAGATAAAATAGCATTTGGAGCCTTAAATAACGACATATAGTAAGTAGGGAGAGAACCTAAAACTGATTTTATGAGAGTAAGTCTACCCCCTACCGATAACGTTTTAGCTTTCCATTTGGATAGCTTGCTCGAAACCTTTTGAAAAACCTCAATCCATGAGTTCATACGACCCATATTAGCACCCACTTTGACACCAAGGTACATGAAAGGGAGCTTGTTTGCCAAACAACCAAAACAAACAGCCATATGCATGGTATCCCTATGAAGAACACCGACTCCATACAAACTGCTTTTATGCACATTTACTTTCAATCCCAAGGCAAGAAAGAAGCAATGTAACATTATCATCAACATATTAACGTTAGAGCTAGACCATTTGCCAATGAACATTGCACCATCTGCGTAAAATAAGTGCGAGATAGGAATCAAGTTATCTTTTCCAATAATAATAGGAGCAAACATACCTCTATCAATAACCCGTTGGAAGGCCACATGTAGACTCTCCATCACAAGGATGAATAAAAATGGAGAAAGAGGATCTCCTTGTCTTAAGCCTCGATGAGAAAAGAATTCGTTCGTTGGGGAGCCATTAACCAAAACCGAAGCTTTTGCAGAAATGAGACAGCCACATATCCACCCTCGCCATTTACTACCAAAACCAAACTTATCAAGGATATCATCGAGGTGATCCCATCTAGCTGAAATCGAAGGCTTTTTGGAAATCAACTTTAAACAGTAAAGTTTGCTCTTTCTTCAATTTACACCAAGCAACGATCTCATTAAGAATAAGAGGCCCGTCAAGGATCTGTCTACCTTTAATAAACGCCGACTGCTCACAACTTATAACATTATCGATCACAAGACTAAGACGGTTAGCTAAAATTTTTCCAATAATTTTATATTGACATCCAATTAGACTGATAGGATGGAAATCATTAAGGAGTTTAGCGTCGAGTACCTTTGGAATTAGAGCAATAAATGAGGGATTGCAGCCATCTGGGAAAGTGCTTGAATTAAAGAACTCCTTTACAGCATTTGAGACATCACCCCCAACAAGATACCCGAATTTTTTAAGAAATTCGAAGGAGAATCCATCTGGACCCGAAGACTTGTCAGACCCGCAATCCCAAACCGCCTTTTTTATCTCCTCATTAGAAACCTCCTCTTCCAAAGCACGAGAATGATCAGTATCTAAAATCCTTGGAAAGTTACCTTCTAAAGGAATACGAGCCCAATCAGGTTGAGAAAATCTAAGGCACCTGGGTTGGGTTCCAGACTTTGGGGAGAAATATAATGAGCATTCTGATAAAGGTAGTGAAAACAATTTGGTTGGCATTCATAATTGGGAGGAGGCCGAAGATGACGAAGTGATTCCAGATTCTTTTCAACAAAGTGAAGCCAATGATATTGTCCCTCAAAAAGTACACTATGAATCAAAAACAATCCATAGTGAATCAAATATGTTAATACAAATAAGCCGTAAAAACGTTTATTTATATTTTACGATCTTCTAATGTTTTGTCGATAACAAAAGTAAAATCATTTTAACGAAACAAATAGAGTACGTAAATAGTTTGAGTTAATAGTTTTCTAACACAATTAAGTTGTCACATAAAACACTAAAACAAGTATAAGTGATTTTATGATTTAGATACATATGTACAACAACTAGTGTTTACATATTGGGTTAAACATATACTTAAACTAAGTATACTAAAATGAGTAAAAACTAAGTGTATGCTAAAATGGGTAAATACAAGTATATACTAAATGGGTAAAATACTAGCAAATGGTTTTGACCCATAACCCATGGTTTTATATATACCACTTAACTAAGTTCATTGTATCTAGAAAGAAAACCATGGATCAACCCATAACCCATGACCCATGACCCATAACCAAAAATACCCATGGGCAAAGAGGAGCGGACCACGGATCCCTAGCTTTGTGCTAGCCGGATCTTTCTCTCTACACATGGTTTTTCACACATACTTCCCCAAAGTATTCTAACCCTCTAACCTCATATCCAAGAGATCTATGTAGTCTTTGTCTTTTGTTTTTGTGTGATCTTCTAGGTTCCTTCGGGAAAGATCACCACTCAAGACGCGTGCAAGCTCAAGTCCATGAGTTGCCATGCTTCGTTATCATCAAGAAAACGAAGGTTCTCTTGTTTATAGATCTACCTTTCTCCATAGATGTTGGGTTGAAGGCATTAGTGAAGAATGTCGAAAGTGTCAAGATGCAAGCATTAGTGAAAGATGCTCATCATTCGTGTCAAAGCATTAGTGAAGAATGCTAAAGGTGTCAAGACGAAGGCATTAGTGAAGGGTGCCAAGCGTTGTGTCAAAGGCATTAGTGAAGGATGCCGAAGAATCAAATCAAGTAGCATTTGGGAAGAATGCTTAGGTCGTATAATCGATGAGGTGCATCGTTATACATATAAGTATTTGTTTATTTACAAGGATGGTGTTGTAACAAGGAGTAGATCTCCTTGATAATAGGTGTTGTGTCGTGAAGGGTAGTAGTTCCTCCATAGTAATGGAACTAGGTGCTTAGCCTAGTACCTAATAAAGGGTAGGCGACGTTGTGATAGGATTAGTTCTCCTAAGGTGTGAAAGAACTCGGTGGTTAGCCTAGCACCGTATAAAGGGTAGGCGACGCTGTGTTAGGTGTGGTTCGCCTTGGTGTGAAGGAACTCTGATTTAGCTTTGTACCGAAAAAGGTTAAGCGACGCTGTGAAGGCTTCTCCGCCATAAGGAGTTGGTGTAGTGTTTACGAACTCTCGAGTAGGTGACTCGGGAGTGGAGTAGGGCAAGGAAGGTGTCCTTAGCCGAACCACTATAAATAACTTGTGTCGTGGTGATGTGCTTCTTACTCTTTATCTTTCATTACACGTTTATATATCTATCTATCAACGTCCAACATAAACAACCAAATAGATTGACATAAGTTGATCTAAATATTTGAAAGGAAGTTTTAAATTGGTAAAACTATTCAACCCCCCCTTCTAGTTTTCCACAATTTGTATGAGCTTCGTATAAAAGTTTTTTTGTATATCGTACTTTGAAAACTTGATACGATCCGTGTATGTTTGAAAACTACAAAGAAGAGAATTTCTTAAAACAAAAAGTCATGTTTTTAGAAATCATCATATGTTGGATAGTGATAGATCATTCTAACATTTTCCTTTGAGAAGTCTTCATACTAGGATTTGGGTATCTTAGAAGATCATGAAGTATTTCGCGTCCATGGTTTCTAAAACCATAAAAGGGAATATAGCAAAGGATTGGGGTATCTTAGAAGATCATGAAGTATTTCGGCCTATGGTTTCTAAAACCAAAAGATATAGCAAAGGTATGTTTTCTTAGTTACATTTTTTTTTTCAAAACGTGTGAATTGCTTGTGGACAAAATGGTGATATATGCTTCTATCTTATAATAAGCATAATATGAAAAGTGTTTTAGTGATTTTTTTCTTTGAAGTTTTGTTGTTAGATATCTTGTTAATCAAGCTTGAATAAAGGTAAAATGGGTAATATAACTTCACTAAAAAGTCTACAAAGACTAAACCTTTTCGTCGGGTCAAAACGCACATTTTGTAATTCGTGTCGATCCGCGGATCCCTCAAACAATGGACGGATCCTCAAGCAAGGATCCGGAAGTAAGACATTTTTTGTCTGAATTTAAAAATTTATAACTTTTAACCGTAAGTCGTTAGAAGTCGTGCCACCTATCGTTTTAAAGGTATTTGAGTCTACTTTAATTTAAAAATGATTTCATAAACTGATTCTAAACAATAATTTGCAGAATCATTGATTTATAATAGAAAGTCATTTTTCGGTCATAACTTTTGCACAAACTTTTGATCTAATTGGAGACGGATGTTTTCACTTTTGAATAACAATGTGTCCTCTATTGAAATTAAGGTTTTGATCATATTAATAAATATAAAAGAAATCAATTGGTTTGGGTATTTTAACCGTGCCGATGAAAAACTTCGTATGCTATGAAATGCTTTGCATTATTGATTAACTTTTTGTATTGTTTGATTAAATATGTGGTTTCCTTACCTTGCTATTCATTCTCTTGTTTGTCGATTTAGTAATATTCTACTAATCAATGTGCTATTTGAAGGAGTGTTTGGGATAACATCTTGTTGTGTCGAAAATGTTAGTTTAGATATTTAGATAAGTCATATAGGTTGAAAAATGTTTAAAACATATAACACACTAAATGGATTTTTGATTGAGTTTGTCATATGTGCTTATATGATTTCCTTTGTTCTTGTATCATTTTCTAAAACAACAAGAATGTACATCGGATCATAACCTACACTTGTGTTGATGATTTACTCTCCCATTTTCATGATCGCTCCAAGCTTAATAGTAGGATTGACAACTTGATTATTTCATCCGATATACTCAAGTAAATTATTTTGCAACACAAATATAATTGTTCATATCCAAAACTCAAAGCTTTCCAACAACATATGTTGAACTAGCTCATCCAACCATTTTTTGTTGTTTACCATATGGACAACTTTTTAACTTATTTTTAACATGACGCCTTCGTCACCTTATTTGTCTCAAGTATAATATTAAAAAAGCAGTATCATCATTGTTACTCTTCGATTGGCCAATGAATATAAATTTTCCTAACTTGAGAATGAATACTGGAGAACTTATTGCACTAGAAACTCAATTTGACCTAACGGTTGAATTGTTTCCTTGATAGAAGTTGGGTATGTGGAATCGCCCGTAAAAATGGTCGGTTAGCCGAATTGAGCACCGCTAGTAACAGTCTCATATTCATTCTCTCACTTGGGAAATTTATACTCCTATGTTTTCCTAAAGTAAGTTTACAATGGAAATACTTTGCATTGTCTTAGGATTACTAATCAAACAAGTTGTAAAATAAAATTTTCTTTTAGTTAATCACAACCACTTGCCTCATCAAGCGATTATCTTGCTTTGATCGAGAAGAGCAACATGACTTCATGGACGAAGTTCATTATATGCTAATCACCAGCCGTAATGACTATACATAGTTCATTGCTTCCTGGCCAAAACAACCCTATTGTCTTGAACACCATCATCTACTCTGCACGCCATTGTTAATACAAACGATTTACTAATTTAGATCGTAAATAGGTTTTGAGTTTCTTGAATAGTGCTTGTTAAGTTTGATAAACCTCTTTTGTTATTTGTGAGCTCGATCTCATTTGATATATTAGTGTTAGAACCTCTTAAACTTGAAATATGATGCATTGTCAAAGTCATTACATACCTTTTGTAAAGGTTCTGCAGTGATAGACGGATCCCAAAATTTGTGCTTGACGGATCCATACTCTTAGGAACCGATCCGTCGAATAGAAAATGCAATTACAAGCATTGTATTTCAAAAACATTCTTAGAACACCTCACACTAAGCTAAACATAGTGTCTTAAGGAAAATTAAGTCCTTATCAAGATAGGTTAATCTTTCCCATTCATACATAACTCACCGAGGTTACACTCTAAAAACGCTTGTAGATCTACGGTTTCGTTTTAATCCATTACTCTTCCGCTCTTAAACTCACACCTCATTTTCTACTTGATCCCTCACATCTAGTCTTAGAAATCTTTCAATTATGGCAAAATTGATCATAAATCATCCCCACCTCCAACATGATCAAAGTTGATCAAAATCTAGTTTTCTCATCTCAAAAGCCTCTAGGATACTTTCCAAAACACTATCCTAAGACATAACCTGATCTCTAGGATCATTTAGCTTCAATTGACACTCTAAATCTTTAGTGTCATCCTTGCTCATCCATTGGTACTCTTGAAAGTTCCAAATCCTTCCATAAATGACAATCATTAGCTACATCACTCATTACCTTCAAGTACTCAAGCATCCCTTCATTTAAAACACTTAGGAGGACTGAAACACTCAAGATGATATAGGCCTTAGATCTTAGAAACATCATTTCCACTCCTTCATAACTGCTGAGAGCCGGATCCCTAGGATTAGCCTAGACGGATCCCTCTGATGAGGGAACCGTGGGATCCGGATGACAGTTTATGTCAATTCTTGCAAAAACAATCATTTCAACTTATCTTCCTAACTCAAACACTCCATCTCATCTTAAATGAGTTCCTAGATCAGTGTATCCTCTGGTTGACTTGTGCATGTCAACCATCACATTTCAATGAATTCTAGTGGCTTAAGGCTTAAATGCAATTGCCAAATATCTTAGTTTATAAACCACCTTGTTAGGAGCTCCATAGTCATCACTCTCATCCTAACCTTCAGCACCTTAGAAATCTTTTCAAACATCTTGCAACCATCTCATCATGAGGAAAACCCCAAGTAGCAACTTATCCACCAAAGAACCACTATGAAAAGGCTCGTTGTACACCGAAATCTCTTCAACCGAATCATCTCCTGTCAAACCAACAAATGATAGAAACCTTCATCATCCAATCAAACCAATTCCTAAAAGGATAGTACCCACAAAACTACCTATACCAAACACAACCATACCTCCTAGGCCAAATAATATCATTTCCACTAAACCATCACCTTTGGTTCCTAGAGCTATCTCATTTACATCCCCACAATCATCACCTCACCTCTACAATTTAGAGGACTTGCCACCCAGGCCGTCTCATCCGCCTCCTCAGACAAACATTCTCCTCATTAGGAGGAATAATGATTCAAAATCAAAGTGTTGAGTCAACACTTGCTCCCGCTTCCGCCGTTTCCATCATATAATCCCATTTGGATTATGAGAAATCATCAAAGTCAACCACCCGACCATATGGAAGTTGACACTTCTTTACCACCATCATCATTCTTGATCGAACCATTCTTAAATGGACCTCCACCAATCCCTCCATCATTCGAGGCTCCTCAAACCGCTTCAATTGATCCTTTGAATCAAGCCTTTTCATCCACCACCATACTTAGCCATGACAAAGATTGCTATCATTGTCAACATGTTGAAAGTTTGATACATGAAGTACGAGAAGACCAACATTTCATGTTTTATCATCTCTAACGTTCGACGAGATCAAACCTAAACAAAACTTGAGCTAGAAGATTTTAGTGGTGTCCTAGCATCAAGCGTTAGTTGTTTTAGAAATTCCTAATCATGTATTTTCTTATTTTCTTTGTTTTTAGAGTCATGTATGTCATACTCTAGTTTTATTAAATGGAATTACATGCTACTTGTTATTTTGTTGAGCATATGATTACTTTGTATTCATATCTCACTTATGTGATAACATTACTTGTTATATCACCCTTGCTGAAATTGATCAGCTAATACGGATCCCTCAGGATAGCCTAGACGGATCCCTACTAGGAGGGAACCGCAGGATCCGTGAGACAGGAAACTGTGTATTATACTTGCTTTCTAACCTTTGTTTTGTAGTATTTCAATTCACACATGAAGACTTTGACATCCTAAAGCTAGGGGGAGTTTTATGTCAAAGCAATACATTGCAAATTACTTGCAATACTAGATTTATTTTTCATGACTTCCCATTGCAAAGTTGCAATCATCTAGGGGGAGCACACTCGTCTCTTAGACGAAATTCTTTGCAAACTTAGTTGCAAATAATCTAGATTAGAATTACTTTCTTTGACCTTACATAGGGATGGACTCAATGGGGAGTAAAGACGAGATCCTTTCCCTTACTTGCTTCTCTCTCTTTTTATCTCTTTCACATGTTTTTCTTAAAAACAATGTGTTGCTTTTCAAGGCCTTTTTGTTTCGACAAAAATGAGGAGAAGAAAGTAAAACTACAAATTCAAACTTTTACGAATTTTAGCTTTTTCTTAAAATAATTTTATGTTTTGTGATCAACAAAAAGGGGGAGATTGTTAATACAAATAAGTCAGAAAACGTTTATTTATATTTTACGATCTTCTAATGTTTTGTCGATAACAAAAGTAAAATCATTTTAACGAAACAAATAGAGTACGTAAATAGTTTGAGTTAATAGTTTTCTAACACAATTAAGTTGTCACATAAAACACTAAAACAAGTATAAGTGATTTTATGATTTAGATACATATGTACAACAACTAGTGTTTACATATTGGGTTAAACATATACTTAAACTAAGTATACTAAAATGAGTAAAAACTAAGTGTATGCTAAAATGGGTAAATACAAGTATATACTAAATGGGTAAAATACTAGCAAATGGTTTTGACCCATAACCCATGGTTTTATATATACCACTTAACCAAGTTCATTGTATCTAGAAAGAAAACCATGGATCAACCCATAACCCATGACTCATGACCCATAACCAAAAATACCCATGGGCAAAGAGGAGCGGACCACGGATCCCTAGCTTTGTGCTAGCCGGATCCCTTGTGGTAGGGATCCGTGGGATCCGGGGAACAGAAGAGAATTTTCTCTATAAATAGAGAGCCATTTCTTTCTCTCTACACATGGTTTTTCACACATACTTCCCCAAAGTATTCTAACCCTCTAACCTCATATCCAAGAGATCTATGTAGTCTTTGTCTTTTGTTTTTGTGTGATCTTCTAGGTTCCTCTTGAAGGAAAGATCACCACTCCTTGCAGTCCATGAGTTGCCATAAGCCATCATCAAGACAACGAAGGTTCTTTGTTGATAGATCTACCTTCTCCATAGATGTTGGGTTGAAGGCATTAGTGAAGAATGCCGAAAGTGTCAAGATGCAAGCATTAGTGAAAGATGCTCATCATTCGTGTCAAAGCATAGTGAAGAATGCTAAAGGTGTCAAGACGAAGGCATTAGTGAAGGGTGCCAACGTTGTGTCAAAGGCATTAGTGAAGGATGCCAAAGAATCAAATCAAGTAGCATTTGGGAAGAATGCTTAGGTCGTATAATCGATGAGGTGCATCGTTATACATATAAGTATTTGTTTATTTACAAGGATGGTGTTGTAACAAGGAGTAGATCTCCTTGATAATAGGTGTTGTGTCGTGAAGGGTAGTAGTTCCTCCATAGTAATGGAACTAGGTGCTTAGCCTAGTACCTAATAAAGGGTAGGCGACGTTGTGATAGGATTAGTTCTCCTAAGGTGTGAAAGAACTCGGTGGTTAGCCTAGCACCGTATAAAGGGTAGGCGACGTTGTGTTAGGTGTGGTTCGCCTTGGTGTGAAGGAACTCGGTATTTAGCTTTGTACCGGAAAAAGGTTAAGCGACGTTGTGAAGGCTTCTCCGCCATAAGGAGTTGGTGTAGTGCTTACGAACTCTCGAGTAGGTGACTCGGGGAGTGGAGTAGGGCAAGGAAGGTGTTCTTGTAGCCGAACCACTATAAATAACTTGTGTCGTGGTGATGTGCTTCTTACTCTTTATCTTTCATTACACGTTTATATATCTATCTATCAACGTCCAACATAAACAACCAAATAGATTGACATAAGTCGATCTAAATATTTGAAAGGAAGTTTTAAATTGGTAAAACTATTCAACCCCCCCTTCTAGTTTTCCTCAAAATAATATGCCAACTGTTCATGTGGATGCTACATCTGATGATCCTTTTGGTTTGGAGAAACTCATATTTGAATCTACTAAGAAAAGTGTTAATGTAGCAGAAGCGAAGAGTAGTAGTGATCCAAAATTCCCACCAGGTTTCACTCTTTTGAATTCGAACCACTCAAGAAATGAGGCTGAAAACATAACTCATGAGGATTGTGCATCTCCTGCTTCATTCAGGGATTTGAATGAGCAATCCAAGACCCACGATTTGGAGAAAACACCAACTAACTTGAATGATGATGGTGATACAGAACGTGAACATAAAAACAAATCCTCTAATGGCTCCACACAGAAGCACAAAGACTCCATGGCCCCGCCTTCAAAACCAATAAATGGTTTCTCTATTCTTGACAGATTTTAGCATTATATGAGATAACTGATTTTAGCATTATAGCGCTAGATACTTCTATGAGATAACTGATTTTAGCATTATAGCACTAGATACAGTGTGGTGTCATGGATTGGTGCCATGAAATAAATATTGTCACCTCAACACTATTTCCTATAGATCAGAATCTATCACTCAACACAAAACTCTCCTCCCTAAAAGCATCTCTAATGCATAAACTACTAATAGCTTTTTACTATTTCAAAAAGTCTTTTCAAATGGTTTTTTGCCATTGCATTGAAAGCCTTTTAGAAAAACTTCATAAACTTCAAGTCTTTCTTCAAAATTTTATTGATTGAATATGATATGCATTAAATGCAAAAAGTCAGTTAAATACTTTTTGCATTGTGGATACTCTTATACAACACCATTTTCGGTGCCATAAGACAACCATGGACCCCACATTTTTTTTTATTATTATTTTTATTCAAATAAAACAACACATTAAACTAAAATGAAAAGTTTATCACTAAAAAAATACATCAAATAAGTAAAAAAAATAAAATACATGGTGGGTGGCGCTGTGAGAGTCGAAATGGTGGCGGTGGGATAGCACTAGTCACACCAACCACTGTACCGTGGCCTCTTATGTTCATACTTTCTTTTGAAAATCTACTAATTCAAATTATATTTCATGTAAAAGATATGCCACAACACCAATTTTGATGAATACCAATTTTATTGATTGAATATGATATGCATTAAATGCAAAAAGTCAGTTAAATACTTTTTGCATTGTGGATACTCTTATACAACACCATTTTCGGTGCCATAAGACAACCATGGACCCCACATTTTTTTTAATTATTTTTTTTATTCAAATAAAACAACACATTAAACTAAAATGAAAAGTTTATCACTAAAAAAATACATCAAATAAGTAAAAAAAATAAAATACATGGTGGGTGGCGCTGTGAGCTGAGCTGGTGGCTGGTGGGATAGCACTAGTCACACCAACCACTGTACCGTGGCCTCTTATGTTCATACTTTCTTTTGAAAATCTACTAATTCAAATTATATTTCATGTAAAAGATATGCCACAACACCAATTTTTATGAATACACCCCCCCCACCCCCCCCCCTATAACGAGTATAGCATTATTACATCAGATTTGACTATTCTAGTAAAGAGCCTAGACCCATGTTCTGATGTTCATACATGGTGGTTGGTCATGTCGTATTCGTTTCGAGCCACAATACAATACTTGGTGGGACAGTCGATAAACCCCACATCCCACGCTAGAGATTTTGACGAGACTATCAAAATCAGTACTAAAACTTTGCAAACCAACAAATTCTTTAATCAAAAGACACAATTACAAATTTACATGGACTGTTCTGTTCGTACTCCAACCGGAAGCGAAAAAGACGATATGTAAAATTGCTGATTGTTGTACGAAACTTGTCGTCTGCCATAATGCTTAAGTGCATTTAGCATCCACTTGCGTTTATAACAAAATCGTAACATGAACTACTCAGAACTTCAGAAGTGGTTAGGTAAAAAGGCTTGTGACTACTATTATAGGGGTGAGCATTGGTCCCGGACTGGACCGGACCGAACTGACCGAGGACCGAATTAGCAAAAAACTTAGACCGAGGACCGGACCGAATGTGGTCGGTCCGGTCCGGTCTCGGTCGGTCCGGTCCAACAAGACCAAAATAGTCCTTTTGTGGTTCGGATCGAACGGACCGAATACCGAATTAGCCCAAAAACCTAGACCGAAGACCGAACCGAATGTGGTCGGTCCGGTCCGTTCGGGTCGTTTGCTCACCCCTAACTACTAACACTATAATGTGAAAGAATTATAAGTTTAATTTTTGTTAAGTGTAAACAACCGAATTATGTACATGTAAGTCAGTCAACTCGTTTAAAGCGCAATCACTCGAAACTCAAATACTACCTTAGCAAACCTTTGGATATTTGGGCTTTCGTATATCGTTGGTGTGATCTATCTCCGCCAACCGTTCATTCTATCATTGACATGGTTCATTGGATGGAGCAAGTTCATCTTACGAGTTCTCAGAGATTGATTCTTCAAGTTATCGTGTTGACAACAAGTTGGTCGATTTGGAAATTCAGGAACGCTTTGATCTTTGACGCCAACAAACCGAAGAAAGATATGCTAGTTGATTCCATAGTTGATCTATCGTTTTTTTGGTTTGGTAATGGAAATAGCAAACTTCGTCCTAATCGGACAGCGTGGCTTCAAAACCCACTTCTTAATATTTCTTTGTAATTGTCGTTAACTTTTTGCTAACTTTTAATAAATCTTAGCCGTTCTAAAAAAAAAAAAAAAAAAAAATTAGTAACAAACAGCTTTAACAACTGAAAAAACATCAACAACGTAACAAACGTCAAACAACAAGGCTCTACATCATCATCGCCGTAATCCATAGACAGCTACTCAATCTGCTTCTTCAGTCCCACTGCCGTCGAAGGAATCGACATACAACGCACGTGCAACCACAAGTTAAACTAGCCAGTTCAACTCTTTGTCAATCTTTATATTGGTTATCGCGTTGGAGGTAATAAACAACCTAACTACATCTATATATACCAGAATATTTCATTGTAGACATATATATCATATATCATGTATATCAGTTAACTTGTTACGAATTTATCATCGTTATAACATATAAGATTATTCAATTCTCAACTCGATGATGTTACAGGTTACAACTGATAAATTAGAAGTAGACCAGATTCATGCACATGAGAACATCTTAAGTTTTTGTTAAAGCATTTAATTATTAGTCTTTTGTCATATATAAGTAACATGAACTACTTCGCGAGCTATATATCCCGAAGCTAGATATACCAATCCCCATAGATCAGAAAAGTAGAGCTCTTCAAATGGATATTAGGAGAAAAGGCAAGTGAAAACAAAAGATCCTCGAGAGAAAAAGAAAATTGATGAAGAAAAAGTTTTACTCAAACACTTGATCGGAACAAAGTCCATCCCGTCGTTGTGTAAAATTTCTAGTTTTTGGATTATCGATGTAGATTTTTGTCCCTAGAGATCAAGTTCATAACGTAGTATAAACTACCTCATATGTGTTATATAGTTTAAACTAGCTTCATAGCCCGCCCGGATGGGCGGGCTAGCTTCATAATATTATTTAACGGATTCTACCGGGCATAAATAAATAATGACTAACGCCAAATATCTTAAACATAAAAATTGGAAGAAAAAAGAAAAAGAAAGTGTTCTTGTAATATATGTAAAAAAAATAATGAAAAGTATGAGAACAAATAAAAATCAATAAAAGTTAGATTTCAACAACATAATACCATGTGTGAATCACATGTTCACGAAGATCATTTAATATTGACATTAACATTCCATGTTGTTGCACCTTTCAGAATTGGTTCCAAAGCTCAACTGCTATCATCTAGGATACCATTCAAAGCAAATGTTAGCCAATAAAGTCGTTGTCCATTGTACAGTCAATGTATAGTTCATAGTATCATACAAAACCAAAAAGAATGATGAAAATTACTTTTCAAACTCAATAATTACTTTATTATTTAAGCAAATGTAAATAAATAATAATAATAATAATAATAATAATAATAATAATAATAATAATAATAATAATAATAATAATAATAATAAATAAATAAATAATAAGGAATAAAATGTTAGCACACAAACTATATTATAAGAAAATGTAAAAAAAATCAGGATAAGTGTTGTTGAACCAAAACTGTGCCCAACTGGTTGATGGCCTCTAAGCAACTACTGTACTATTCAAGTGTCGTACTTTCGAATTCATCTTGTTAATTTGACAAGCGCTTAAACATTCAGAGGGTTACAAACCCCAAGTAAACAAAGTTAAAATGTAAAAAAATTGGAATAAAATGTTAGCACACTAACTATTTTATAAGAAAATGTAAAAAAAATAAGGACAAGTGTTGTTGAACCAAAACTGTGCACAAGTGGTTAATGGCCTCTAAAAAACTATTGTACTATTCAAGTGTCGTACTTTGCGAATTCATCTTGTTAATTCGACAAGAGCTTAAACATTCAGAGGGTTACAAACCCCAAGTAAACAAAGTTAAACAAATGTTTCATTTACGTTACTGATGATACAAAAAGGTGTCTAAAGATTGAGCAACGACAAGCCCATCAATATAGAAGCGGAAGTTTGAATTTATATGTATTTTTATGCATGTTTATGCGTAGATAAATTATGTACCTGATCAACTATAGAAAGATTTTTTCATGGTCCACGAGCTCAGATCATATTCACATTATAGAAATTTTAGGACCATCATATTCCTTTATTAGCCACTGTCGAAGCTAGGTGTTGTCAATTGCCATCTCAAGCCTCCGAACCTGAAGATTAACATACCAAAATATCAATAACAGAACCTGAAGATTAACTCATTGAATGAACAACTTTCATTATTAAGTGCCGATAACAGAACCAAATGCAAACTGTTCAACTACTATTCGGGAACCAACTCTGGTTTTTAAACTAATGTTATTTTCATTTTTATTATCAAATCGATTATTTAGGAACAAAGTGAGTAGAATGATTAGAAATACTAACCAGATTTGAGCCCCTTAATTGCGCAGAAAATGGAGAAATTTTGGTTCAGAGGTATGGCTGCTATTGGCGACCTGAAATCAAATCACCAAGAAGTTTAATGTACAAATCTTCAATATTAATCATAAATTTCAAGAACAAAGGACTTATGCATCAAAGTTTCTTTTATTCACTACCAACTTCACTACAAAAGGACCACATTGTAAAGGTTGTAACTGGTCATTCAAATTCCCAGACTTGACACAAAAAATTAATAAGCTCAAACTGGTCCAAATATGTTCAAAACTAAAATAAAATGTTAGCACACTAACTATTTTATAAGAAAATGTAAAAAAATAAAATAAAATAGGACAAGTGTTGTTGAACCAAAACTGTGCCCAACTCGTTAATGGCCTTTAAAAAACTACTGTACTATTCAAGTTTCGTTTTGCGAATTCATCTTGTTAGTTCGACAATCGCTTAAACATTCAGAGGGTTACAAACCCCAAGTAAACAAAGTTAAACAAATGTTTCATTTACCTTACTGATGATACAAAAAGGTGTCTAAAGATTGAGCAACGACAAGACCATCAATACAGAAGCGGAAGTTTGAATTTATATGCATTTTTATGCGTTGATAAATTATGTACCTGATCAACTCTAGAAAGATTTTTTCATGGTCTACGAGCTCAGATCATATTCACATTATAGAAATTTTAGGACCATCATATTCCTTTATTAGCCACTGTCGAAGCTCGGTGTTGTCAATTGCCATCTCAAGCCTCCGAACCTGAAGATTAACATACAAAAATATCAATAACAGAACCTGAAGATTAACTCATTGAACGCACGACGTTCATTATTAAGTGCCGATAACAGAACCAAAATGCAAAATGTTCAACTACTATTCAGAAACCAACTGTGGTACTAATGTTATTATCATTTTTATTATCAAATCGATTATTTACGAACAAAGTGAGTAGAATGATTAGAAATACTAACCAGATTTGAGCCCCTTAATTGCGCAGAAAATGGAGGAATTTTGGTTCAGAGGTATGGCTGCTATTGGCGACCTGAAATCAAATCACCAAGAAGTTTAATGTACAAATCTTCAATATTAATCATAAATTTCAAGAACAAAGGACTTATGCATCAAAGTTTCTTTTATTCACTACCAACTTCACTACAAAAGGACCACATTGTAAATGTTGTAACTGGTCATTCAAATTCCCAGACTTGACACAAAAAATTAATAAGCTCAAACTGGTCCAAATATGTTCAAAACTGAAATAAAATGTTAGCACACTAACTATTTTATAAGAAAATGTAAAAAAATAAAATAAAATAGGACAAGTGTTGTTGAACCAAAATTGTGCCCAACTCGTTAATGGCCTCTAAAAAACTACTGTACTATTCAAGTTTCGTTTTGCGAATTCATCTTGCTAGTTCGACAATCGCTTAAACATTCAGAGGGTTACAAACCCCAAGTAAACAAAGTTAAACAAATGTTTCATTTACCTTACTGATGATACAAAAAGGTGTCTAAAGATTGAGCAACGACAAGACCATCAATACTGAAGCGGAAGTTTGAATTTATATGCATTTTTATGCGTTGATAAATTATGTACCTGATCAACTCTAGAAAGATTTTTTCATGGTCTACGAGCTCAGATCATATTCACATTATAGAAATTTTAGGACCATCATATTCCTTTATTAGCCACTGTCGAAGCTCGGTGTTGTCAATTGCCATCTCAAGCCTCCGAACCTGAAGATTAACATACAAAAATATCAATAACAGAACCTGAAGATTAACTCATTGAACGCACGACGTTCATTATTAAGTGTCGATAACAGAACCAAAATGCAAAATGTTCAACTACTATTCAGAAACCAAGCGTGGTACTAATGTTATTATCATTTTTATTATCAAATCGATTATTTACGAACAAAGTGAGTAGAATGATTAGAAATACTAAACGATTTGAGCCCCTTAATTGCGCAGAAAATGGAGGAATTTTGGTTCAGAGGTATGGCTGCTATTGGCGACCTGAAATCAAATCACCAAGAAGTTTAATGTACAAATCTTCAATATTAATCATAAATTTCAAGAACAAAGGACTTATGCATCAAAGTTTCTTTTATTCACTACCAACTTCACTACAAAAGGACCACATTGTAAATGTTGTAACTGGTCATTCAAATTCCCAGACTTGACACAAAAAATTAATAAGCTCAAACTGGTCCAAATATGTTCAAAACTGAAATAAAATGTTAGCATACTAACTATTTTATAAGAAAATGTAAAAAAATAAAATAAAATAGGACAAGTGTTGTTGAACCAAAATTGTGCCCAACTCGTTAATGGCCTCTAAAAACTATGTACTATTCAAGTTTCGTTTGCGGAATTCATCTTGCTAGTTCGACAATCGCTTAAACATTCAGAGGGTTACAAACCCCAAGTAAACAAAGTTAAACAAATGTTTCATTTACCTTACTGATGATACCAAAAGGTGTCTAAAGATTGAGCAACGACAAGACCATCAATACTGAAGCGGAAGTTTGAATTTATATGCATTTTTATGCGTTGATAAATTATGTACCTGATCAACTCTAGAAAGATTTTTTCATGGTCTACGAGCTCAGATCATATTCACATTATAGAAATTTTAGGACCATCATATTCCTTTATTAGCCACTGTCGAAGCTCGGTGTTGTCAACTGCCATCTCAAGCCTCCCACGAAGATTAACATACAAAAATATCAATAACAGAACACAAGATTAACTCATTGAACGCACGACGTTCATTATTAAGTGCCGATAACAGAACCAAAATGCAAAATGTTCAACTACTATTCAGAAACCAACTGTGGTACTAATGTTATTATCATTTTTATTATCAAATCGATTATTTACAAACAAAGTGCGTAGAATGATTAGAAATACTAACCAGATTTGAGCCCCTTAATTGAGCAGAAAATGGAGGAATTTTGGTTCAGAGGTATGGCTGCTATTGGCAACCTAAAATCAAATCACCAAGAAGTTTAATGTACAAATCTTCAATATTAATCATAAATTTCAAGAACAAAGGAGTTATGCATCAAAGTTTCTTTTATTCACTACCAACTTCACTACAAAAGGACCGCATTTTAAATGTTGTAACTGGTCATTCGGTGACACAAAAAATTAATAAGCTCAAACTGGTCCAAATATGTTCAAACCGGTCCATAGAATGGGTCCATCTGGTCCTTAATGAACATGTTGACGAATAGGGATGTTTAGGTAAACGAATGGGCCCAATCATATCTTGCTAGAACTTGTATCATATTCTGAACTTTTGTGCATCTCCAACTAAATGTCAATATGAATACTCAGGGCAAAAATGTATATGATTCAAGTGACTTGTGTAAAGTTGAATGTTGAATTATGCATACACAATTAGCTTCTTAAATACTCTATATAAATATAAGAAAAGAAAGTTTATTAGTGTCTAATTGCATTACCAGAACCCCGACAAATGCCAATGCGGGGCTAAACACCTTATACTCTTGATGGTCCTGCAATAGCAATAAGAACTTCCCATGAAATTCAGAAAAAAAAATGAAACTGGAAAGTATTATAATATGAAAATAGTTAACTAAACCTGTAGCATGAACGATACCCTTGTGACGAAACAACCTAAGCATGTTCCAGCATAGAAACCTTAATAAAATCAATTTAATGTGTAGGTGGTGAAATATAATTGACTAATATCAAGAAAAACATAAGGAAAGCCTAGAATTCTTGAGATACTCCAACCTAATCTTGTTCCTAGCAAATGATTGACGCTCAAAAGACTCAACTTATAGAAACCATGATATAATACAAATAGTACGGAAAAGCTAAGGCAAAATGATACATAGAAGCTTTTGGTATTGGATAGTTTCTAGGTAAACCAAAATTGCATGCAGTAAAGGCTACAAGGAAATGAAATTTCATAATGGGAGTATAGATAAATTTCTCATGTAAAGAAGGATGTAAACCATCAGTAGTAGCCGTCTTCCTGATATGTCCATTAGCAATATACCTAGTAATGTAAGTGGAATCTGCATAACATATTCATAAGAAAAATGCCAAAATTAGAGATAATGTGTATCAAATATAACTAACGGCATCTAATCAAGAAATAATGCTAAGCAATTCAGGCTCACCTCAACAGAGTAAGCATTGTTCTCAAATAGCTTCACAATCCATTCCTGCCAAGGACATTCCATATTGAATTACTTGCCGTAATCATCCATTATAAAGGGTAAAATACAATTTCACTACTAAACCGCTTCAATAAATCACCTTTTCAATACTAATTTAACAAATTAATTTTAATAAATAGAAAACCAATTACAACCCAACAATTGAGATTTAAAATAAAGATTATATGAAAAATTAACACAAAGATTGGTTCTTTTTGTTAATCGAATTTTAAATTGAACAAACCTGGTAGAGGATTAAATCCCCATCTTGTTGTGGTGTTTATCAGCACATGAAACCATGAACAAAGATCACTCTTACACTATCAATGTGTTTGTGGCATTAAATCATGGCTGAATATTGAATTATAAGCTTGAATCGATGAACCGATTGAATGTTTTTAGGGTTCGTTGCCATCATTTTTTTGTGGTGTTTTGTGATTTTGAAATCCATAATTGATATTCACCCAAGTGAAATGGGGGAGGGGTGAGTTATTGTTTGACAGGAATTGAAGACTAATTGACGAGGCCTATTTTGGAAATACAGAGTGAAAAGGGGGAGGATTAATGGTAGATCCGAATGAGTAGGGTTTTCAGTTATGTTTAGTTGATAAGATGGAAGATGGTAAAGTTGAAGAAGTAATACTACTTTGGAAATAAGATTGAATTCAACGAAATGTGGATTGCCTCGGTGGTTTAGATGCTTGTCTTTGAACCTTGAAACCCAAGTTCGAGTCTTGCAATCTACAATTTTATTTTTATGGTGTAAACGGATGATGTGCCTAGTCACCATTTCCACCTCATCAAATGATGATCCATGTCATCATTAAAGTGCCATGTAAGCAATAGTGACGTGTCATACTTAGTCCCATATATATGTATAGATTGCTTTATAAATTTGTAAGATTTCTATTGGAACAATGTTGGTTCAGTAGCGTAGAGTAGGGGTATTTGCATCCCACATTGCCTCATGAACCAAATGACCAAGGTGAATATCATTATAAAATGAGATGCCAAAGTTCATAACGTAGTTTAAGGAACATATTTTTTGTCTTCTAACCAAAGTCCATTGTTAGACTATGTTTATCAACATCTATCACAACCCAACCTCTACTAAAATATACACAATTAATCTATATCTTTTTACCAACAACCTAACCTATACATACAACCCATCTATTCTTTAGGAAAAAAGAAAAATAAAACAAATAGCCATTTCTAGCAATTTTGCAGATTGATAGATTATGTGACTTTGGTTGTGGGAGGATTTGAGAATTTTGATTACAATATTATTATTTGTATATGATCTATTCAAGAGATTGGGTTGTCAACCAATTGATAAACATAGTCTTATGGTGTATTTTTTGGTTGCAATTAGTAGTTATAATATTTATTAATCAAGCCTGTCACATATATCAATATCAATTTATTTTATTAAATTAAAAAAATTGGTGTATTGTGATAAAGTTGATTTTTAATATTCTAATTGGTATCTAATATTAGTGAGAAGCTTTATTGGATTGGTAAAATGCTCAAATAGATTGAGCCTAAATGAGTTCGAGTGTGAGCCTTATTTAATAGTCTTGCTTGAGCCCAAGCTTTATATATTAAGATTTTAAGGCTCGCGAGCCAAAGTGACAAAACAAAAAACGAGCTTGAGCATAGTGTGCTTAACTAGAGGCTCGGGATTACGTAATACTTTAGTGAGTCATGCAATCGCCTCCTGTCACAGAAACGGAGCCGGTGAAACCAATCCCAATGGATCAACATATAGGGCTCTTCAAATGAGTATTGGAGTAGAAAAGGAAATTGAAAACAAAAGATACTCAACAGAAAGAGAAAATTAATGAAGGAAAAGCTTTACTCAAACACTTCATCGAAACAAAGTCGATCCCATTGTAATCATTGTATTGTAAATTTGGCAATGTACATTTTGTTAATAATGTGGTTTTCGTATTTGTTTGATGTTGTAAAACTTGTGCAAAATGGATCGTTCAGACTTTCAAGTTGACGTAATTGTTATTATCGTCATTCAACAAAAAGACGTGGCATAAGGCAATATCCAATTCCGTCAAAGCGGGCTACGGTAAAACTTTATTCAGATACGGGGAACGAAAATATAAAAATCTCTAATTAAACAAAACATTACTGGTCAAGTAAATAAAATTTATATCCAAACATACTCGTACCAAACAGTTGTAACAACTGAATAAATATCAATAACATACGTCAAAAAACAACTTTCAGAGGCTCCATCACTATCAGTAAATACTCCATTAGTCCATTTTCATTCAACTTCCACATTCATTTCGAACTAGATTGTAACAATACATTTAATTTGGCCAACACATCTAAACTACAATTACTTAGAAGTCTTATCCAACCCGACACCATTGCCAACCGTCCTCCTCGTTTTCCCTATTACTTACATGACATATGCGTTATCATCTTAGTGCCCAAGGTGTAATCAAGTTAAGTCGGGTCGATATAATTTTAAGCTCGAGCTTGACTCAGTTACATTACTTCAAGCACCTTCAATTGAGCCTTTATTTTCAAACTCAAGTGTGGTCAAGCTTTACTTTCAAACTCAAGTTTGGTTTCTTAACCGATACATTATCAGCTTGGCCCTACTCGACTTCTCAAGGTAAAAAAATTGAGCGACTCGATGCATTGAGTTTGGCTTAACTTAACTTTGCTGGGTGAATTTAGTTGTTAGTTGCTTTGATTATAAATGATATAATAGAAAATGTTGTTTAAATGCTCAGGTACCAATGGTTGTGTAACATTTCTAATTTATGGATTATCGAGATAGATTCTATGCCTAGTGATCAAGTTCATAACGTAGTATAAACTACCTCATGTGAGTGATCTAGTTTAAATTGCTTTATAGAGTAGATTTGTAAGTTTTCTATTCACACAATGTTGGTTTATTTTTTTTGGGTCACTTGATTCATACACACTTTTGACTTGAACCATACACACCTATAGGTTTAATGATTGTATTCTATTATTTTAATTATTTTTATTATTAAATAAACCATCATTAAATAATGATTACCTCCTTTTTTTTATATTAATAAATTAATTATTTTGTTATTATTGTGACTTTTTGTACCATTTATTATTTTACATGTAATTGTTAAGTTATAATTAACTAATTATACTTTTTTATTTAATAAAAATATACTACATGCTACAGTAATAAACATGTAACAAATATTACAAGTATCATTATTTAAAATTAAATGAGAATTACAAGCACACAATTAACTTAATGTCTTTTTTCTTTATGTTTTCACACGATTAGTCCGCTTTCACACGTTTTGGTCTGTTTTCTTACTTCGCCCGTTTTCATACATTTTCGTTTTTTAATGTTTTCGTCGTTAGTTTTCACGTTTTTCTCCGTTTTCATTGCGTTACGTTCGTTTTCCTACATTTTCGTCTTTTCATATGTTTTTGAAAAACATTTATGTAATCTTATACTTTTGGACCTCTTGTCACAAATATTATTTATCGAATGGTAACTTTTTAAAACGTCTCATTAGAGTTTGTTTTCTATAAGCTATACTTTGTGCTATGAACTAATACCTTAGTGACACTATCTTCTGCTGCGATATTTTGGGGGTGTTACAACGTATATCTTTACAAATTACGTAACTCAAATGAACAAAATCAAAGTTCATTATTTTATGCGGTTTTTTTGAAATTTTAGTAGCGTAACCCAAAATAAAAGATCAATATTTTATAAAAGATAAATAATAGGTCTCTTTGTATTTAGTTACTTGTGTGTATAAAACGTTTGTGTTGTAAAACATAAGTTGTTTAAAGTTTCACAACAATTTGTTTTATATAAAACATTTACTCGCGAGTTAAACAAAGAAAAACTAGAAATAAAATTTGAGTATTTAAGTAAAAAAGATAAACATACGCAAAAAAAATAAAATAAAAAAAGTAAAAAAAATAAAAAAAATTGTGACTTAAGTAAATTAAGTAAATTAATTAACAGAAAGTGTAATGGGGTCTCATTAATTTAATGCAATGCTGTGTTGCATTGTTAATAGTAGGACCCCTTTATATTTTCAAAACTAATTTAAGTCAAAGTATGTATGAAACTAATGACCTTTTAGAGTAAGGAAATTTGCATCCCACATTGCCTCATGAACCAAATGACCAGGGTTGAGATGATTATAAAATGAGATGCCAAACACATCATGAAACACATATTTCTTGGCTTCTTCCTTAAATCATTGTCATGGTTTATTTTTTAGGTGCAATTACTAGTTATAATATTTATGAATCTATTCATCTTTTAACATTAATTTTTTTATTAAAAAATTAATGTTTTGTGATGACTGGATTTTTAAAATATTGTAATTCGTATCTAATATTAGTGAAAAGCTTAGATTGGATTGATTAAAAGCTTGTATGAGCCGAGTTTAAAAAAGTCCGAGCGTGAGCCTCTTTTCATATTCCAACTTCAGCGAGCCATATGCATCAACATCGCCTCCGTCACAGAGCCAGTGAAACCAATCCCCATGGATCAGCAGATAGAGATCTTCAAATGGATATTGATGTAGAAAATCTTTACTTAAAACACTTCATCGAAACAAAGTCCATACCATCTTTGTAATCATTGTAATGTAAATTTATGTACACGTTCATCAGACAAACACTTCTTCACGTCATCATCATTTGCATCAGTGTCTCCATTGGTTGTTCCATCGGAGGTAAACAACTTAACTACATTTATATTTCCCTTAAACACACTCACATATTTGTTTTTGTATAACGATTCAGTGTGCCGTTTAACTGCTCTTGTTAACTTCCAAAAATGGGTACCCACGTAACAAGTACTTAATGATTAACACGAACGGTATTCTTAAAACTTGTTCCCTTTGATCGAAAAATGCTATTTGTTCTACTTTTTTCCAAGCCTGTGTTCAATGTACACAAATATTTAGATTGTGTTACATAATTGCCCACGAAATGAACTTTTGTGATTCAAGCAGAATGATGGTGTCGTTGGCATATATAAAAGAATTAAAGAATAAATGATCTCTCAGACATTTTTACATTAAAAGATGAGAGAAACTCATAAACATATTACATAAGTTCCTTTCATATAAGATTAAAACAAATATTGTACCATCAAGACCTAAGTGACTTCATTTAAATACTATATTAGTCTCATTCAACTTACACCTTGTTATATTTACCGGGGTAAGAAGCCCTTTTACTCAAAAAAAAAAAAAAAAAAAAACTTACACCTTGTTACTAACGAGATTGTAACATCATTGTGAACACCCTTTGCAAGTGGGGCGGCTGCACAGGGCCACCAATTCCATGGGTATCCTTTTTATAAATTATATCAAGTTACATACAATGGCGGAGCCAGAACATTTAATCGAAGGGGGCAACGATTGACAAGAATGCTTCGATAACGGGCCGAACTTTTTATAGTAAAGTTCAAAATGGGTCGGGTCGGGTCGGCGACATTAAATGCAAAAAGCACTTCTTTTAACACCAACTAAACGAGAAATATCACATGATAAAGTAATTTCATCGAGTTCATTTTAAATAATATCAACTAGACTTGTAATGTATATTCTTTTTTAAATTTTTGAACGGAATTGCAATCTATATTCACTTATAAAATATAAACACGCAACCAAAAGTAAAAAACAAAGAGCTAAGAGTCTAAACTTGTATCGAGTAATTGATTGTGATAAATCGCTCATACATTTTGGTAAATTTTAACATGGATGTTTTTTTTTTTAAGATGCTAACATAAAACTCTTTTTTTTTCTCTTCTTTTTAAGAATGGGACTTAAGCTTGAAATTTGAAACAAAAACAAGAGCATCATTATAACAAAGATTAAGAATCTCAATAAAAAAAATAAAGCTTTTGTATATAGAAACTATGTAATTACCATTCCATCACAAAAGGTAAAAGCCTAAAATAACATAAATAAAGTAGGGGATGTATTTGGGTAGATGCTTTGCTTTCATCGTTATTTGTGTATATTTTATTATATTTAATGTTATTCATTTCTCAATATTTGACTTTAGCCTCCAACTTCTCATTTCCCATCTTCAACCTTCTTCTCCTTTTTATGCCATTCCACATTTTCACGTACAATGTCCAGGACTAGGAGCAAAAAATTCGAGTATTCAATTGATGATTTTTATTTTTGAAGAGGGCACTCCAATTTCTGAGTTGAGGGCACCACTGATTTTTGCAAAAAATTTAACCATTTTTCCTACTATCTTTGCTATTCCGGTGAAGCTTTGTTAGGGGCATTTCCCCCCACTAGTTGCAAGGTGGCTCCTCCCCTGGTTACATATGCATGAATTTAAGTCCTTGGTTAAGTTACTATTGAAACATGTTATATGATTACAACTAGAATACTAGATTAAGAAAATATAGAGTGATGATTGCATGTTTAAGAATTCGTCACCAATTGACGCCCGGTGACAATACATGTAATTCGCCAACACATCTAAAGCTGCAATCACTGAGACATCTTATCCAACCCCACACAATGCCAACCATTCCCCTCGTTTTCCCTATAACTTACATGACATATATGTTAGCGCCTTAGCGCCCTTAGGTGTAATGAAGTTGAACCGGGTCATTAAAATTATAAGCTCGAGCTTCGACTCGGTTACCTATTTCAAGTATTCAAGCACGCTCAATTGAGCTTTTAATTTTAAAGTCAAACTTGGTATCTTAACTGATACATTATGAGCTTGGCCCGACTTGATTGTTCAAGGTAAATATTGACCGACTCGATATATTGAGTTGGGCTTGACTCAACTTTGTTGGGGTCATGGTTGGTTAAGTGCGATAATGAAATGTGTTCTACTTTCTTTCAAGCATATGTCCAATGTACAACAATGTTTAGATTGTGTTACATAATTGCTCACAAAATGAACTTTTTGATTCAAGATGGTGTGCTTGGCATATAAAAAAGAATTAAAGAATAAACGATCAATCAGACTTTATAGCAAAAACTACATAAGTTCCTTTCATATAGGTTAAAACAAATATTACACCCTCAAGACTGTGACTTCATGTAAATACTCTAATAGTCCATTGTTTGACAATGAACAGGTTTAAAACTTTACATTTTTTTAGGTTGACTTGTATCAAAACTTGTTTTAGCCACAACCCGTGTTAAGCCGTTAGATAATCTACCCATTCAATCACATTCTATATCACATACATTTTTATCCTGTTTTTACGTCAACAATCTCCACTTTTTTCTAGAGCAATGAAGGTGATGGAATGACAAATCAAGGGTTGATTACCAGAAGTGCACATGCTTCTGGTCACTTTTTTTTTAATTGTGTATGTGTGTAATATGTGTGTGTATGTGTGTGTGTGTGTGTGTGTGTGTAATATGTGTGAATGTGCAGGAAACAAGAAGACATATATATATATATATATATATATATATATATATATATATATATATATATATTTTTTTTTTGACCGGTTGGAATTAGACTCCAAAATGAGTTGGAATTGGGTTGAAAAATTTTTTATTAGTTTTTTTTTTGAAAGATAATTTTTTTTTTTTATAAAAAATGTTATTTATATTTTTTATAAAAAATGACTAGTAAAATGTTTAGGTTTCTTATTATTAGTATGTGTTGTATTTTTTTTTTCCCGTATCATTTTTTTACGTATCGTGTTTATTTTTATTATTATTGTGTTATGTACTGTATTTTTATTTTGAAAATGAATTTAGTTTATTTGGAAATGAAATTGAATAAAGAAAATAAAGTGGTAGTGGTGAGCCCCAAATGAAGAGGTTGAGGTTTGTAATGAGTGAGGGGGGAGGGGTTTGTTGTGGTTAGTTGTGGAGAATTGGGATACTGATGTGGCGCTGAGGTGGCAGTGATGAAGTGATGATACTCCATCACCATACCTAGGGGTGTCAAATGGGTCGACCCGACCCGCCCCGAACCCGATAAAACCTTATAGGGTCGGGTTCAACTCGGCTTATCGGGTCTACCGGGTCAACCCGACCAACCCGATAGCCTTATAGGGTCGGGTTAGGGTTATATTTTTCATACTTTATCGGGTTCGGGTTCAACCCGATAAATATATAAGCCTTCCTCGTTCTTTTTTTCATTTTAAGCCTAATAACACTTAAGACCCCTACCTGATATATCATCATTTTAAGCTCAATAAAACTTTATATGTGTTTGTTTGGCTTTGGAACTGAATTGGTGACTTTACTTTTCTGGATTTGAATTGGTTAAGCTAATGCATGACTTTCTTTGTTTATATGCAAAATGCCAACTGCATCATGTTGTTAGTCACTTAGTCTTACTCAATGTTTTAAAAACCGGGTTTTTAATCGACCCGGTCGAGTCACGGGCGCACCGTTCGACCGTTCAACGGTTCGACCGCCGTCAACCCGGTTTCATTTTTATTATTTTATTTTTTCCGACCGGGTCAACCGGTTTGATCACCGGGTCAACCGGTTCGGACCGGGGTCTAACCCGGTCAACCCTTTTCATAAAAATTTGAAAACCAAACCCGGCCGGTTTCATGACCAGTTGACTGGTCACTAAAACCCGGGCGGTCTAACCGGTTGACCGGTTTTAAACCCGGATTTTTTTGACCCGTTTTAGTGGCCGGGTACCGGTCCGACCAGTTGAACCGGCCGGGTCGACCCGGGTTTGAAAACATTGGTCTTACGGATATGTTAATGTTTTTTTTAGCCACTGAACTTTTTTTCTAAGGCCACAAAACTCTTTCCTAATCTTACTTATATGTTAATGTGTTGTGTACTTATGTAGTTATGTTAATGTGTTGTGTCTAGTCTTACTGGTTTGCCATTGCCACACAAGTAGACAACAATGAAGTAATATTTTACTTAAAGATACAATCACTTCCAATCAATGACTTTAGGTGTCATACTTGTTGCTTTTCAACTTCCAAATAAACATAAATTTAAAAACTATTTTCACAAACTAATATCATATACGAAACACCACATAAAGCAAAATTTTGGTTATACTTTAGTGACAATATCAATATATATTTACAAGTTGAATGATCAAAATTTGACTTTTAACAAATGGGATGTAAGAAACAGATGCTAACAATATGGTTGCTATAGTTGCCAAAAGGGTACTTCATATAGGTATAATGTTTATAAGCAAATTTTATTCAACTGTGTTTTATATTGTGTTAGGGACAGCCAACTTAACACAACCCCGATAACCCAACCCGATTCAAGCCGAAACCTGATAACCCGATATCTTATAGGGTCGGGTTAGGGTCAATATTTGGGACACCAAAACCCGAATCAACCCGACCCGACCAACCCGATAACCTGGCAACCCGACCCGATAACACCCCTTACCATACCATCCACTCTTATAATATTAGACACCTTTCATTACTACTAGTACTGTTTTGAATTTTATTTCTGGTAGATATTATTAAAGGCGTTATGTACATTCCTACTAGTACTGTTTTGACATTTATTTCTGGCTGATTTTACTAAGGGATAACGCTTATAATTTTGTGAATTACTACAATTCTTCAGAAAAATACACTGCTATGAATTATGGACCAGAGAAAAGAATCATGACTGAAAATCAGAGACCCACATTTATAGCACAAAATTGTAGTCAATTGGCTATAATAAATTGTAGCTAATATATTCCCTGTTATTAAACGCGTTATGTACATTCTTACTAGTACTGTTTTGAAATTTATTTCTGGTAGATATTATTAAACGCGTTATGCATTATTGTTCATGGAAGTTGAATGGTTGTTGCTGAGAAGGTGTAAATGACAAGAAAGTCAAAAAGTCTATTGTTTACATCACAATAATGCAAACACCGGACCTCCATCCATTAAAGATAACAAGGACCCACACACTCATCCACATCTTCAATATATACAAACACAAACCGAACATATTTATGTATATCACCAAAACACTACTTAACTTCTTTCTGTAACAACCCACAAACCCCCCCTTTTTTTTCAGGTAAACAAACATGATGTCTTCAGTCAATCATGACGACTTTGCTCACTTAAAAATCCCCCTTGCAGATGTTCTATCTGCCACCAACAACTTTGATGACAACAATTTTATCGGAGGATCTGAGTTTGGAAAGTCTTACTGGGGACAGCTCTTGTGGTCCGGTGAGTTGATTCAAATTGATGCTCAGAGGTTTAATAAAGAATGGTATGATGAAATTGAACAACTGTTTTGGACAGAGATTTCATTGCTTTCTTCTCTCAAGCATAAAAATCTGGTTTCATTAGTTGGGTTTTGTGATGAGAATGATGAGAAAATCATCATTACCAGACGTGAGACCAGGGGAAGTCTCACCAACTATCTAAGTGAACCGATGCTGTTGACATGGGTGCGAAGATTGGAGATATCTGTCGGTCTTGCGCAAGCGTTGAGTTATATTCATTGTGACGAGCCACGCGATTTCAGCGTAATACTTCGAGGCATCAGCAGGGCCACAGTTTTATTAAATGATAAATGGGAGCCCAAGTTATTTGACTTTAGACTTTCCATGAAGATTGAAGCATCTCAGAGGCATCATTCATTCCATGTTGACAAAGTTTGGGATAGGGAGGGGTATACAGACCCGGCGTATATAGAGACCGGAAGTGTGAGCCACAAGTCAGATATTTACTCTTTTGGGATAGTATTGTTTGAACTACTATGTGGCAGGAAATCAGTAAGTGACAATCAAGATAATAAGTATTTGGGTCCCGTGGCCATTACCCATTATAGAGAGGAAAAACTCGATCAAATAATTGATCCGAGTCTACGCAAACAAATGGACCCGCAGTCATTCGACATCTTCGCTAAAACAGCATATGACTGCTTGAATGATGAACTATCGCAACGCCCAAATATAGATGAGATTGTCCCAAGACTAGAGAAAGCGTTGGAACTCGCACGCCAAAACAGGCCTGTAAGACTTCTATTTTGTGTTTTGTATTTTCTATCAAGCCCTTTGATATTACTACCCCCAATATGCAATGCTAACAAAACTCAAGTTAAGATATGACCATATTTGCTCTGTTATTTTAAGAAAACTGTGGCAGGCGTTTGGCACTTTGGCCTATAGAATTAGCTATTATTTTGACACCAAAAGAAATGTATGTAGGATATGACTTTGACAATAATAGGGCAAAATTAAACAGCAAAAGAACTATATCGTAAACAAATATCACTGGTATAAATGTTATATAGTTGGCTTCATGAAATAAAAGTCAACCTGTTGCATTTTAGTCCGAAAATTATATCAATTCATGAAGTTGAATTTTGCGATGCTAGATTTCATAAAAAAAAAGAGTGAAGGACTCAAATACTAAAGGAAATTTATAGTTGATTGCTAAGAAAAATCAAACACACTATTATTTGTTAATAACTTATTTGCACTTTTATTTTAAGAAACATGTGGCAGGCGTTTGGCCTATAGAATTAGCAATTTGGTGTAAAAACAAGAATATTTTGATTTCAAGTTTCGGCTGTGATAAAGTTGTATTAAAAGTGTATCAGTTGAGACTATTTTACTTTCAAAATTGAACGTCAGAAGTTTGGAATAGCTACTATTTTGACACCAAAAGAAATGTATATAAGATATGACTTTGACAAAAGAACTTTATTGTAAAAAAAAAAAATTGCTGGTATAAATGTTATATAGTTGGCTTCATGAAAAAAGTCAACCTATGGCATTTTAGACAGAAAATTATATCAATTCGTGAAGTTGAATTTTGCAATGCTAACACTCTATTCTCTAGATTCATTAAAAAAAAGAGTGAAGGACACTCACATACAAAGGCGAATTTATAGTTGATTGCTAAGAAAAATCAAATTTAGTAAAAAAAAAAAAAAAAAAAACCTTTGGTGTTTAATTCAATTATCAATAGGCTTTATAGATTAAAAAAGAGGATTAAAAGAAGGGACGTTTGGTGGAAGTCAGTTATATACATAATGATGATGCATCTCACATCCTTTTGTAACTTAAACACTGTTTTTGTGATAGATACACACTCCGCCAGACCACCTTGCTCACTTAAGAATCCCCTTTGAAGATATAGAATGCGCCACCAACTACTTTGGTGACACAAATTTGGACAGAAAAGGTGTATTTGGAAATATATATAAGGCACAACTCTCGTGGTCAGGTGATTTGATTAACATCGAGGCTCATAGGATATCTAATAAAGAATGGGATGATGAAAAAGAACAACAGTTTTGGACGGAGATTTCAATGCTATCTAATCTCAAGCATAAGAATCTTGTTTCTATTGTTGGGTTTTGTAACGAAGTTGGTGCAGAGACCATAATTTACAAGCACAATTCTAGGGGATGGCTCAGATACTATCTAAGTGACCCGGTGTTGACATGGGTGAAGAGATTGCAGATATCTGTGGGTGTTGCGCATGCATTGAGCTACATACATTATGACGAGTCACGCGATTTTAGCGTTATACATCGAAACATCAGTAGTGTAACAGTACTATTGAATAATGACTGGGAACCCAAGTTATCAGAATTTCAGCATTCCATGAAGATTAAAGCATCTGAAAGAAACCATTCTTTCCATACTGATTCAGTTTGGTCTAGGAAAGGGTATACATGCCCAACATATGCTGCCACTAGAAATGTGAATCACAAGTCAGATATCTACTCCTTTGGAATGGTATTGTTTGAACTACTGTGTGGTAGGATGTCAGTAAGTGACGGTCAAGATAATAAGTATCTGGCTCCCGTGGCCATTTTTCATTATATCGAGAAAACACTCGATGGTATAATTTACCCGGATCTATGCAAACAAATGGATCCGCAATCATTTGGCATCTTCGCGAAGACAGCATATGACTGCTTGAAAGAAGAACAATTGCAACGCCCAAATATAGATGAGATTGTCGCAAGACTTGAGAAAGCATTGGAACTCCAAATGGAAGGCGAAAATAGGCATGTAAGGCGTTTTTTTTCTCTCTTCAAATCTGTATATCATGATAACTATTATATTCAGAATAACTTATTATTAATAATTAATAATGATAGTCTATTTATTACTGTATTTATGATGCTAAAGGAACACTCGGTAGTTGCGGCCGAAGTTGAAGGTACATCATCCAGTCAAGAGAAGGTAATTTTTCTTATAACTCTTTTTGTAAGTCACTGATCGAAATTTCAAAAAAGAATTGAGAATCGGTCTCCTTATGTTGAAGGCTTGAAGCCAATGATAGGCCACATTGTGTCTAAAATTGGGGGAAAATCACATTTGCCAGCTATTGTTCTAACATCTAGCTATTCTCGAGTGTAATCACTAGATGCTTTTTTTTAAGTATCTCCCAACATTTTCTGTTCTTTGATAAATTTTCATAATTGAGTTATTTACCTCAGTTTAATGTTTCACCCTGTGAATTTGCAAAAATGGTAATGGTGTCTTGTTCGATACATATAGGGCTCAGTGACCTCCGTCTTTAGAGGTGTTGAATCGCATATCAGCAAAACGACAATGTCTTCCCTCAAAGATCTTTCTCATTCACACATCAGCTTTGAAGATATAAAATCCGCAACTAACGGTTTTGATCATGAAAATGTCATTAAAGAATTTAGGTTTGGAAAGATTTACAAAGGCCGTCTATTGTGTTCCAAACAGTTCATCGATATTATAGCGAAGTGGTTCTCTTCTGAATTTGTAGATGATAAGAGAAAAAAATTTTGGACGGAGATTTCAATGCTTTCTAGTCTCAACCATAAGAATCTGGTGTCTTTTATTGGGTTTCATGATGGCAAGAGGAGTAAGTTTATCATATACAAGAAGGAGGTTAACGGAAGTCTAGACAGGTATCTAAAGGACCAGACCCTCAAATGGATGCAAAGGTTGAAGATATGTGTTGGTGTTGCAAATGCATTGAGTTACATCCATTACGATGTTGGACGTGATTTTAGTGTCATACATTGCAACATCAAGAGCTCGAAAATTCTACTAGATGACAAATGGGAGCCCAAGTTATCTGGTTTTGAGCTTTCGTTGAAAAATACAGTAGCTCGGAGGCAACGTCTTCTTCTTACTCGTGATATTGTTCAGAATGTATACCTAGACCCAAAATATAAAAGAACTGGGGGTGTGACCCACAAGTCAGATGTGTATTCGTTCGGTGTTGTATTATTTGAAGTCTTGTGTGGACGGAGTGCAGTTCTTCTAGATGAAGAGTTGGGAGAGGGGTTATTAAGTCAACTGACCAAATCTCAATTAGATGATATGATTGATCCACATTTACGAGAACAGATGGACCCCGAAGCATACAAAATCTTCTCAGAGACAGCATTTTACTGCATACAAGAGGAACGAGCAAAGCGTCCACATATAGATCAGGTTGTCACTAGACTTGAGCAAGCTTTGCAACTCCAGAGGAAACATGAAAATCCAGTTGACAGTGCATCATCCAATCGTTTGAAGGTAATTAATTTCCTTAAACTTTTAATTTGAGGCCGATTACGAATTATCCAAACTAATAAACAAGAGTTACTAATATTATTGAATGTTGTTTTCTAGTTTAACGTATAACCACTTTATCCTCATTATACGATCTGTTTTTGTACAAAAATATGGGTAATAATGTAAAAAACTGTATGCATGTGATTTTGATTTTACATCATTATCTTTTTTAACATTGTATTTTATATTTCATAGATTATATAATATTAAATTACAACTAAAAATATTATATAAAATTAAATTTTTGTAATGTATGTGGTGAATATGAAAGTATGAAATAGTTTGTTACATAAAATTTTCATAGTGGGTTCATTCTCAATGCATAGAGAAGATCTTTTCAAGGATGTAACTCTTAAGAAAGTACTGATGTAATAAGCATGTTCAGTTTTTCAAAATGAAAATATGTATTCAAAGTAAAAGTATTTTAAATTTTATCATACCATAATCATTTTTGTGAAATACTTGAATAGGCAATCATATTAGTCCCCGGTTAAATAATCATATTAGTCATTTAGTGGGTATGATTATTCTTTTCCTAATTTCACATAACATAATGTTACTCTTTTAAACGGCAAAACAATTTTACAAAAGGCACCCAAGAAGGGAAACCAGTAACAACATAAAGATAAAAACCTTCAAAAGGGAGGAATAATCTATACTACATAAAATAAGAAAATGGTCAAAAGTCAACAATTGGAAAAGTGAAAAGTGGAAAAGTGGAACATGTGAAATCTCATACCATTGAATGCTATGCTGTAATCTCAACTTAAATGCGATGTTGTATCTTTGGAAAGTATACATTGATTTGAAATGTTGCCCAGCCCATTCAATCTTCGATCTTCAAAGGCGGGATTTAAATATAATCATTCAAATTGGATGTCTTAAAGCTTAAAATACTGATTCTTGAAACAAACTTAATCGCCGCTAAAATTTTGTCGAAACTAGACACCGCTGCCACTAGGCGCGGGTACTCGTTTAGTTAATTAAAAGACAAGAAATCTTCATTTCCAATTTTGACATTAATTTTAGGAATGAAATCATTTTCCTACTAGTTAACTTGAAGCAAATCAAGAATTGATTTTGAACGTTTTCATATTTTCTAAATGTTAATCAATTATAAAGACTTTTTTGTATTTCACTCAAATCCTTACTAGCATTAATGAGGTGATGCATGACTCCATAATGCTGCAGGAGAAGACTTTTGAACACTTGAAGATTGGACTAGATGTTATAAAGGAGGCTACCGAGAATTTTGACGACGCACATTGCATTGGGGCAGGCGGATTCGGTAAAGTATACAAAGCAGATCTTGAACACTTCGATAGCAGTAATTCCTCGTTGATAGAAGGGGTGGATAAATGCGATTTACCAAGAAAACGAAGCACGGTAGCCATAAAGCGCATTCACGGTCAAGAAGGAGAACAAGGGTTCATTGCAGAAATTGAAACTCTAACTACTTGTAAGCATGAGAATATAATCTCTCTTCTTGGCTTTTGTTATGAAGGTAAAGGTGCAATGATCCTGGTTTATGAGCATGCTTCGAAAGGTAGTCTTGAAAATTATTTGGGAAGCAGTGATAGAATGACTAATCTTAATTGGTTGCAACGTCTAAATATATGTCTTGATATTGCACATGGTTTGAAATACATTCACAGCAACACAGATCATGGCAAACAAAAGATGATACACCGTGACATCAAAAGCGATAACATTCTATTGGGAGATAATTGGAAGGCAAAGATTGCGGATTTTGGGCTCTCCAAATTCCACCCAGCAGATCAAGTGACCAGCACTATCTATACCAATAGGATTGCAGGTACATATACGTATTGGGATCCAGAATATCAGAAGGATGGTAGATTAAATAAGAAATCAGACATTTACTCGTTTGGAGTAGTGTTGCTTGAGATCTTGACTGGGAGTTTGGCCTATGATTCTGTATACACCAAGGTGAATGACAAGGGAATTGCACCCATTGCAAGAGATCGTTTTGAAAAGGGAACAATAATGGAAATTGTTGATCACAAGATAAAGGAAGAGACAGATGAACATGTCTTTTCTTTAAGTAAAGGACCCAATAAAGAGTCTTTGGACATCTTTTTAGACATCGCACTTCGATGTGTCGCAGAAACTCAAGCGCAACGTCCAACAATAGAAGTTGTCATCCAAGAACTGAAAAAATCGTTAAACTCTCAGGTAAGTAAATAATTTAAAAGACAACTTATTAATTTTTTCATATTCTTGATAGTAAAATGTGACATATCATACATTATACTTTGTGTAAACAACATTTTCTCAAATTGTTACTCATTATTAGATCTTTCTTTTCTTTTTCTTTTCTTTTTTTTAACGGCATCTAACCATCTCACTATATACAACAAATCAGTCTCACGATGTCCTAAGCATAACTCACCCGCAACCGTTTGGTTGGGGAACATTCTCACACATGAGGTACCATTTGGACACAAGCCTTTTGTACTCAATTAAGATCTTATTGTTTAAGTTTTTTCTTAGTAGTTACGTTTTGGGATTTATTGTTTTGATCTTAATAATTTAAATTTATGAATTGCTAATGAGTCACCGGTAAACCTCCTCACTCATTTCTTCCATGTATAAATATATTTTTCTTTAGTGTAGAAATTGCAACAACCAACCTTGATTTGCAACCATAACCTTGACATGAACTTGGAGACTGAAAAAAATTAGATTTTGATTTAATAGAATCCTGTATGGCAAGTAGTTTCAGTTTGTTTTTTGACTTACTACATCGACTGACTGTCTGATGATTCACAGGAGAACCACAAAGACAACCTCAAACTGTCACTTAAAGACATAAAGTTGGCGACACAAAACTTCTGCCAAGACAATATCATTGGACAAGGAGATTTTGGGAAAGTATATAAAGGAGTAGCTACTCACACTCATGGACATAACATCTTTGCTGCAAAGCGCTTGGATAGGAAGTCTGCTGAAGGAGAAGCTGAGTTTATGACAGAACTGGAAATCCTTATGGAGTATAAACATGAAAATGTCATTGGTCTTGTAGGCTACTGTGATGAAGATGATGAGAAAATTATTGTTTATGAGTATGCATCAAGAGGAAGTCTTGATAAGTACTTGGACAATGATAGTCTTACGTGGGTAATGCGGCTAAAAATATGTATCAATATTGCAATCGGGTTGGAGTTCCTTCATGGAAAGGGTTCAAGTCCAGAAATGGTGATACATAAGGACATCAAAAGTAGCCACATACTACTGTCTGATGATTGGAAAGCAAAAATTACTGATTTTGGGCTTTCCTTAGTTTGTCCAACAAATCATGATGCGGGTTATGTCATCGAGAATTTTGTAGGCACAATTGGCTATCGTGACCCACTACACTCGAAAACAGGCTTCTTAACTAAAGAATCTGATATATTCTCACTGGGTGCGGTTTTATTTGACATATTGTGTGGGAAACTATCGTCCATAGAACTAGACGATGAGTATCTTTATTTACCCTTTTTGGCTAAACAACACTATCATGTCAGAAAACTTGATAAGTTAGTGTTTGAGGGTATCAAAGAACAAATTGTGCCACAGTCATATACTACATTTACAAGGATTGCCCTTCAATGCTTACATCACAGGAGAGAAAGTCGGCCAACAGTAGCTGAAGTGATAATACAACTTACGAAAGCATTGGAATTCCAAGTAAGTTTTTTTAATTATTTCAATACAAGCAACCATTTCTTTCCCATACAGATCTAAAACTATATTTATGGATATTCAAAGAAGTTTGTTTTCCGTTGAACCATAAAACATGATAAATAAACGTATATCTTAATAACAGTATTTTTTATCACTCAACAAAAAATAAATCAAATGTCAAAATGAAAAAGACAACAAGTGTCCATGTTTAGTTGTTTCTTCAACGATAGAAATGTAAATGTATGAAATATGAGCTTATTAATTGTTTAATTACTGCACAGGAGGATTATGAGACATGGGAATCGAAATTGCCTAAAGACTACAAAGAAATAATTCAGATGTCAAAGTGCCCTAAAGATTACTCTACCATGAAGAAAGAGGATCTTTATAATATCTTTTCTAAAGGAATCCTCCTTCAACAGGACAAAGTGGTAATCAGTTCAATCTCAAATCTCACTTTTTTTTTTTTGCATCGTGTGTTCTATGTAGCCTTTAGTTTATTAGGGATAAATCAAAATCAGGCATGCATTTACACATCATAACATTGAGTCTAACTTGTTTTTTTGTTGTATAACAGTTGTTGTCATTCGATGGTATTGGAGAAAGAAACGCAATGGTTTCTGCGACAATGTTTTCCTACAAAAACAGTTGTCCACATGAGTGGAAATCTCTTCGAGAATCAAGGTTATTCTCTCTACCTCTGTTGGTACATATACATTGTTGTTAGATGCATAAATTTCTACTCTAATCTACAATCTAATATGATCAACAACTTTTAGAATAAGAAATATAAACAATTGAGTTTCATATAAGCAGATATAATACAATATTGCTGGTTAAACTCGAAGAAGAGTAAATAGCTGATGCTTTGTAATTCATACACGTTCAGTCCTACAACGTCTTATATCTTTATATACCAACTCTAAAGTCTCTTCAAGCTTTAGTTTATCTATACGTTGATCCTTGATATTTACTGAAAATACACAAAAAACTTTATAAGTTTAAAACATAATAATTAGGAATTGGATTAAATAGTGCCCATTTTGAAAAAAAAAATGTACTTTATGTTAATTAAAGGGTGAATAACATGGGTAGAGCTACTTTAAAGTATGCATTTAAGGAATTCATATATGTAGACATGTAGTATAAGACTTTAGTGTCTTTATGTATGATATTTACATGTTGCTTGTAGTCGATATGTACTCTGTTGCTTGATTTTGTATATTTTTTTTCTTTTCAAAGCGTGGTTGAGGTATGCCTTGTTTTGTGCCCTCTGTTTGCGCGGCCATGAAACAAAAATTTGGCTAGCATCTTGCTTGTCTATTTTAAGTTATAATCCTTCTAAAAAATAAATAACTTAATGGTTAAAAGAAAATTATCATAGTTAATTATATAGTTTATTGATACAATAAGTTTCAATTTTAAATTTAAGTCTTGTCCCAATTCCCAAATAAATCGTATTCTCACTTATCTTGGTTTAAAGAAATACTAAATTCTAAAGTAGAAGTGTACATCCGGGTGAATAATGATTATGACTGACTCATATTAGTAGATAATTAGGTCCAAGCCCGGTTTGTGGGTTTTGGGTATTAGGGTTTCACTATTATATATAGTGGTTATTAATAAAGTTATACTCACGGGGTTTACAATGTTTTACATGGTATCAGGTATGATCTTGAGACCTAATCGGTCATCAAGCCGCCAGCGATCCCCGTCCACACATCTCCAAAACCCTATTTTCTTTTCTTCTTCTTTCTATTCTTACGCAATTCAAAAAAAAAATATATTGTTTCATCTGTTTGGTAATGGTGTATACCTTTGCCGTCATTGTTGACCATAGATATCAACCATGACTTTGAAGAATTCGAAGATTTGAAGATTTGTCTGCACCAACATTTGATTTACTGTTGAAAAAAAAAAAAGTTATTTAATTGTTTGTTTTGTTTTTATGTCGAATCCAGGGTATCAATTCCCGAGACGACTTTTGTTGGTTTCGAATCTAGGGTATCATTCGAGACGACCTTTTGTTGGTGTCGAATCCAGGGTATCAATTCCCGAGACGACCTTTTGTTTTATGTCGAATCGTGGTATCAATTCCCAAGACGACTTTTGTTGGTGTCGAATCCAGTGGTATCAATTCCTCAGACGCTGTTCAAATCTTTCCACGCTTCTCCTTCTTTCTCACGATATCTTTGCCTTCCGATCTGCTCATCTTCATCAGACACTTTCCTCACCTCCATTCTCTATCTTCTAAAAAAAAAAAAAAAAAAAAATTTGATCTTTATGTTTTCTATGGGAAAACACGCTTCCGCTTGTTTGGAAGGTTCTTTGGGGTTGAAGTTTTAGAACCAACTTTCGTTGTCTCATCTTTGTTTAGTTGTATTGTTTATTAGCTTTAATCTCCAGTTCGAGCCTTCGCGATTTCGCCGCTCGAACTGCGAGGGAGTATTAGTAGATAATTAGGTCCAAGCCCGGTTTGTGGGTTTTGGGTATTAGGGTTTCACTATTATATATAGTGGTTATTAATAAAGTTATACCCACGGGGTTTACAATGTTTAACAACTCAGACTTGAATATTTATAACATGTGCAGATTTGAGTCAGTAGTGGAGATGTCAGATGTTTCCAATTTGAACATCGAAATTAAGACAGATACTCGATTATTATCTCCGAATGCTGTTTATGGGGTCTATTTACTCTTCAAACTCTCTGATTCAAGAAAAGTTTCAACTAAACCGATGTATGTTAATCTAAAGTATAGAGTGGGCTCCAAAAATCTACATGCATATTTTGCAAAACAGAGAGACGAAGAGTGGATGATGATCGAGTTGCACAGATTCTTAAATCAAAACGAAGATGTCATGTTTACATATCTAATAGAGAGCTTTTCGTCGTTCTATAGTGGAGATGGTGCGATTTATGTCGAAGGCATTGAATTTCTAGCCATTGACAAAGTGAGTTTAGAAATATCCCTTGGTTCCATTCTAAATTACTTTGTTTATATATAAAAATTATGTCTATGCTGTATATTTAACATGATTGTACACAGGTGAAACATGAAGAAAATGGAAAGTTGAAGGATTTCCAACAAGTCTTGGAATCAAACTTCAATGTGGATCGCGTGCAACAATTGCCAGCTAACTTTGAAGAAAAATTTGAGATACAAAGAATCTGTGATGAGTTGTTTTGGTTGGGCGAATTAAACGGGAAGAAACTTCTTGTGGTTTCGGCAAAAGCAGCTCTATACAAATTTTCTAACGCGGATCTCTTTACTTCAAAACCATCATCCCAGTCAAGGTTTGCTTTTTTGAACTAGATTTGGCACGTTTTCCTTTGAGCAGTAAACTTTCCTAATTTACATTCACAATGTGCACATCTAATCTAATCCAAATATTTGAAAATGCTTTACAAAATAAATAAATAAATAATAAAAAATAAAAAATAAAAAACTAGATTTGTTAATTTAAGGCCAATCTTCTTTCTTGTCTAGTAAAATACTAAAGATTCGTGGATAAATGGTTGACAAAATATCACATCTTGGATTTGTCTTTTTGTATCTTCAAAATTTACATTGTTTCTAGTATGTAATCGTACTATATATCGTACATGCAGATTTCAAGAGGTGATTGAGCTTTTGCCACAACAAGTATTCTATATTAATTGCACGATTAGAAGTCAAATGTTGTCGGTCGATACGTAATACGTGTTATCTTGTATTCAAGCTTTCTAAGAATGTCAGGGGCTGCATAATCCGGTCAAGGTACGAGATCTACTCCACCAAGTAAAAGAAGAGGCTGAATTTTTCTATTTTGTTACCCCAAGCCCACTAAATATAAATGATATTACACGGGTTCCAAAACAAAGGGAAGATGGATGGATGGAGATTCAAATGTGGAAATTTAACTCGTCTCATAATTTCAAGGATGACTCTCTTTCTATCCATATCAAGTTTACAAGTCATGAAGGAACTATGTCTGGCCTCATCATATGTGGTCTTGAGTTTCGGCCAGCGTTTATTACTTCAAGCACGCTCAATTGAGCCTTTATTTTCAAATTCTAGTGTGGTTAAGCTTTACTTTCAAACTCAAGTTTGGTTTCTTAACCGCTACATTTGGAGCTTGGCCTGACTCGAACTGTTTGAGGTAAATATTGACCGATTCGATATATTTAGTTTGGCTTGACTTAACTTTGCTCGGGTCATGGTTAGCTGAGTTAATTTAGTTTTTAGTTGCTTTGATTTCATTAGCTTTTACAATGACCTATAAATTGAGATTAAAAACGGTGTAAAAGAAATGTTGTTTAAATGGCCATGTAGCAATGGATGTAGATTTTATACATAGTGATCAAGTTCATAACGTAGTATAAACTACCTCATCTGTGTGATCTCGTTTAAATTGCTTTATAGATTTGTAAGTTTTCTATTCGAACAATATTGGTTCAATTTGTTTTCAATAGTGTAGAGTAGGGGTATTTGCATCCCACATTGCCTCATGAACCAAATGGACCAAAGGTGGAGATGATTATTAAATGAGATGCCAAACAATCAATGAAACACATATTTTTTCAAAAAAATTGATGGTTTATGATGATTTGATTTTTAAAATATTGTAATTTGTATCTAACGAGGGATTTAGCCTATGCGTTTCTGCGGGTGGGTTTGCCGTGGAAAGTTTGTGCGAGGGTATGTAATTTTTTTTAATAGATTTTAAAAAGAAAGGCAAATGATAGAAAAAAATATTATACTTAACACCATTTGCTTTTGTGGGTAGTGAACAAAATACACAACTTTTGCTTTTTTGCCGGCTTATACTTACAAATTCATCCCTTTAAGGATTTTCTTAAATTTTGGACATTTTGCTTCTCTTAGCTAATAGAACATTTTTTCTGCGAAGGCAAAAATGTCATAAGACTCCTAAAAGATGAATTGAAAGTATAGCACTCCATAAAAAGCAAAAAAATTTGTTCATTACCCGCAAGAAGCGATTTACTGTGCGATGATACTTTTTAATCATTTGCCCTAAAAAGAAATATTATAAACAACGTATCCTTCATAAATCTGTTACAAAAACACTGATGGAGGACTGAAGCCCAAGTATATTCGAAGAAACTTCAACTGTTCTAGCTTCTTGAAAGCAATCTGCTTCTCAACACGTCCTGTTAACGCAAACAAAAACATCATGTTATTCAGTAGACACATTTCCCTGTACTTGTTTACTGTTTCTAAATGATTAGTTCAGTTGAGAGGGGCAGATCAATGCGGTTTCGGTCCTGGGCTTGGCCCTTCGGCCTATCCGGCCCAACCGAAAGGGCCAAATAAATTAGTCACCTGTTTGAGCGTTCCTGGGGACCGGACCGGTGACCAATTTCATTAAAAGTGCAGAGACCATGGGACCAGGACGAATGTGGTCGGTCCGGTCTCGGTCCGGTCGGTCTTTTGGTCGGTCCGGTCCGGCCAGTCCATTTGCTCACCCTTACACTTAAGTAATTAACAGTATATTTTATCGGCAAATAGGTCCCCATTTGAAACATATTTTAGATGGAAATAGGCGTTGACTTCCAACATATTAGTATACTTAACTAACATATTTTACCAAAGTTACGCACATGAATACATAGCTAATCATTTTCAACATCTCATCTGAATTTATACCACTCGGAAACAAAAGTTTTTAAGAGATGGCTGAATTTATAGATTCACGCTATGCTACACTAAAATATGTAAATTCTAGAATCTCAGTTAAGCATCTAATCTAGACGGAATAGGAAAGGATAGTGTTGTAAAATCGGCCAGCGACGCCTGGCTTAGTCGGTCACTCCACCGCTCGATTTGGAGCAAATCGGTCGAATTAGGCGTTTTGATCAAAAGGCGGTCAACAAACCACCTAGGCGGGTCAAATCGGCCAAATCAGCCTAGGCGGCGGTGTCGGTCAACGCCGGTCAACACGGTCAACGTTAGTCTAACTTTAGATCTAGGGTTTTTCATCATATTACGCCGTACGAACACCCCAAATCTGATGCAAGACTTAATCGTTTCGCTGCTACTATTGGATTGGTATCGCACACAAGTATAGCAAAAAGATAACCATTAATCATTCAAAGCCAATCCCAAAATTTGTTATTCAAAACATTTAATTCAAAAGTGTCAATATTAGGCCCAAAACATGATTTAATAAGTTAGGTCCCCATAGTTTATCGAGTCGAAATGATCCTGACCGCTTGCCAAGCTTCCACCGATCACGATTCCAAACATCTATCAAACACCGAGAAATCATGTTAAATTGTCACTTTGGTAGGTTCATAGGTTTAAGCTTAACAAAATCATAGTGGACCTGTAGGAGTTGATTTGCTATGCAAGACCTAAGATAGGATAATACCGTTTTACTGCACAGATCCTACCGGATCACCAACCATATAATCACTTACTGCCCCTGCGACTCTAGTCCAAAGACTTGTCGTGGCAACCTCTAGACGATTGCCAACCCCGCTAGGTCGAGATAGAAGTCTATTCTTAGTTAGGCACCTAAGCGGTTAAACTAGACTAAGGCAACAACTATCGCACATCTATCTACTCAGTCAAGCATATAAGTAAATCCAAATAGTTTTAATCTGGCCCAAAACAAGAGCATGATTCTCACCAAAATAGTTCAAAACGTAGTTAAGCGATATAAAAATGGGGCTATGAAACTCACCTTGCCACAAGAATGCATCTAATAAATACTAGCGTAAAATAATGGTAATCACTGCACAATAATGCACTATTCACTATTGACACGGTAATCTAAAGTTAATCTCAATTGCATCCAAAAGAACGTCACGGCGAAAGTACAATAGAGTAGTTGTGACGCAACCTAACGCTGTATCGATATTCTTAGAATACGGCTCATACGATAAAGAAATCAATACAAAGTAATGTGTTGTAGTTTTCGTGGATCATTCATGTCTTTACTTTCAAAAGTACATCATCGTTCCCAAAGGTTCATAATTATCATCACAAAAGTTTAGTTTTAACGTTTCGTGTGGTGGTAAGAAACATAGACGTGACGTACAACTCACGCCAAAAAGGAAACGATGTCGACCAAGTCAAGAATTACGGACATTACTCAAGCTAGTCAAAGACTAAGAAATGACGACAACTATTTATGTAACATAAATAGGTTAATTGATAAGTTTCGACTATTTACCCAACAATCCTCAAACGTACATGTTCAATAATAAAAGATAAGTTTCCATTTATCGCTCAATTAATAAAGGTATCTCAATCGTTATTCATAATCATACGAGTTTACCCGAAATTACTTCATATAAGGTCTAGTAAATAGTGTACTATAAATGACACGCTCGTTTATTCCAACGTTCCCAAACCATTACGACTTTAATAAGTTATCTTCTCGAAATAATACTTCCAAACAAGCTTATAAAAGCTACATGCGTTATACAATATGAGTTATTATCGTATTTAATAACGGTCTATAATTTAAATAAAACCGTATTTGTTGACAATATATAACTAAACATCTCATTATTAGTTAAAATGTTCGTAATGGAATACTTAGGCATATCGCGAAACAAATATATTAAACTCATTTCCGAGTCTAATATTTTATAATCGTTTAAGCCGAAACGTTTAATGGAGTCTAAATTATTAATCAAACATAAACCGTATTATACCTTATAAGTTGCAACGCATACATAATATCGGTATTATTTACTAGTCACGTATACGTTCCTTAAAGTTTATCACACCATTTACATAAGTACTTACTCGTTGTTAACTCAAGTTCAATATTATTTACCCCGATAGTTTTCTTCGAGTATCGTCGTATAATTGATTCATTACATTCGTCAAGTCGTTAAGTATATATACATTTCATTAACCCATAGTCATATTAAAAGGATACCCATTTGACTTACACCAAACCCATTTACTCTACTGTTTATATCATTAGCCAATCTACTAGTTTCCTTATCCCACATTATCAACGTTTACGTCTTATATCAATTATGTACCCGTAACCAAAATAGCGCAACCATCATTAAGTTAATTATGTCCAATAGATTGAGCCAAGACAAAGTAATCGCCAAGTGACTATTCGGGTCAACCCGAGACCAAAGACATTCAGAATCGAATAAACACTTTGGGTCGAAGCCGAACGAAACACAAGACATACAAACGCATAAAACACCATTAATATAATATTTACTTTTGTATCATTTATATTTATGACCATGACTGCTAACTGTTGTCTAATTTTCATTACATGTAAGTTATTAGTAAAATTAAAGTTTAGGTGACATATACACCCATATGCGCGTACATACGCTTAAACTACCACTTATCTCGTTTGTCACTTTGTCCATATGTTTATTTCTAATGTTAGTTAAACAGTGTGCAGATTTACTAAATAAAATGAGTAGTCGCTAACGCTTAACTAAAGTGTAATAAATATTTACAACTTCAGAACTTTACTTCTAGGCTTGCGCCCAACTGATCCAAACCATCATCCACATGGGTCGTTAGACCCGACCAGACTGGGTTGACCCGACCCGATTTCATACCCAAAACAGTCCACAAACACCTTCAATTTCATTATACCACACGAAACATAATCACAACTGTTTTTAATTCGTTTTACCAACACATTAAGTATACGTTTCATATAAAAACAGGAAAGAAAATAACAATAATAATTTGGTGCGCTAGGTTTACCGTGAGAAAAAGAGAAGAGACGAGGGATGTTGTGGCGTTTCTATTTGTACTCACCCAAGCATGACCCTTGATGCTCGTTTACCTTGAAAACCCTAGGCATCCGAATCTTGGAATCAAGATTTGGAGCGCGTGTGGGGGTTTCTTGACGAGTGTTTTATAAAAATAGAACCACGGCATCCCGATCTACAAGATGGGATGGGTGGTGTAGTTATTGGTGGTCGCCGGAAGTTGGCCGGAAAATAGTGACGGCGCCGGAACCCTAAGGGGTGGCCGGATTTTTATTGTAGAGAGAGAAAGATGAGTGGTGAAATGGGAGAAAGGGTGGGGTGTGGGGCTTATATAGCACCAGCAAGCACCCATAACTTTTACCCGATAAAATCTTAAATTAGCACTTTAGCTGCTTAAACAACAGTCATTATAAACAACTATTAACCTAACTAAGAAGCAAGCAACAATCAAACAAAAATAAAATGGGGCATTGAATAAAGGTGGGCCAAAAGTGGAACAGACGAGGCTTAGAGCTGCGAATGTTGAATCAGTGGCTAATACGTGCGATGGCTGCAACCACCATCTTTGAGTGTGGATGCCTTGCCAAGGTATTAGCCTCAGTACGGTACCCCTAACCAAGACATCGGACATGGCTGCAACCACAGTTTAAGTCAGGCTGGCCTGCTAAGTTCCCATTCTTGGTAAATTATGGTAAACAGCTAATTATCATCATTGCCTCGATAAATAAAGAATTAAGTAGCCTATTTCATATTTGGTTTATACGGTCTTACGTAATACACGTTATAGTGTTATACACACATACATATACTAAAACAAGATTACCATAAAGCAGCGTTTGAGGTCTGCAAATATAATAGCAAAGGCGAATGCCAACTATCGTTGCAGCCGCAAGTTTGGGCAAGCTACCTTGTCAAGATACTGGTGACGCCAAATAACAAACATAACAAAACAGCTGGCACATAGTGCTTTAGCGCTCATATCTTCTATGTTGGATCCGGACGGGTACCAAACATGTATTTTCGGGAAGTCCGAATGTTGCCTCGGATTTGGAAATGCGTGTCCAGATAAAAGGTGCGACCCTCCCTGGCTGCAAACACAATGGCCCAGATAGATGGGTATGTGGCCCACCATGGCTGCAAACACGACATTGTGCTGCCTCGCCAAGATACGGGTCGATTTGACCGGTGACAATCCAGCGATTTAATGTAGTCACAAAATAATAAATGCACACACGCAATCATATCATCATCACTTATAATAAGGTGACGTTATATCCACAAACAGGAATGTCACCTGTCAATAATCAAATCATACATTATTACGACGGAAAAGATACATCAATTTCGATTCTAATGTAGTAATATCCGACAGATTATACAAATATAACAATGATCGTTGTACTGTTCCATAAAGTTTCAACACGATTCGGACCCGTTCAATATGTGTCGTTAGATTGACCCAGCGGCTACTATTCATATTAGATTGACCCGTATAAGCTAATGACCCGTATTCATCACATAACAATAAGCTAATTACCAATTTTTATTTGTAATCCAAACACCCCTATAGTCTTATTACATAAAAATTGGTCTATCTTGTCACAATAGGGGTATCAGTTTTGGTTACAATAAGAGTCATTAAGAAAGTTTTTTGGTTACAATAAGAGTCATTAAGAAAGTTTTTTGTTTTAATAGGAAAATTAAAAGTTTATTGTCACAATAGTAAAAGGTGGCAAGTTTATATATTTTTTGGACCATTAACCCTTTATTATAAGACTTCCACTTGCATTGTTTATATGTATTGTTCTGATTTGACGCCATAAGTGTGATACTTCTACCCGTGTCGGGTTGAGGTGTTACATGTATATTTCAAATACCAGTGCTCAAGTTCTGATAAGAACAAAGGCGTGTTGATCGCTTGTGGATTTGCTAAAATTAACTCGTCTATTAAGTAAACAATTTGATACTAACAAGTTAAATAACTATGTATTAATGTATACAAGTATTTAAAAAAAATCTAAATTTTTTACTCCAACTCAATGTTCGTCTACAGCTGCATGTGCAATTATAACAACAATTAATTTTGCTAAACATGCTCATAACATATCAAATTCTACTAAAGTTACAAGCTCAACTCGGCTAGACGTTATTAATGTTTGAGCTTGAGCTCAAACTCGAAGAATAACAACATTGTCAACCGAAAAAGGCTCGTGATAAAACCTTGCCTCGTTTGCAAACAACCATGTTACTAATTGTACTTGAAATCATTAGTTTTTGGTAACACTCGATGCACATGTTTTAACACTTATTAGTTAAGAAATATAATGTAATAAGGATTTCTTTTAGTCAAGTTAAACACCCCAAAAGGGTTCAGGGACCAATGAAAAAGAACTCATGGAGGGACCCGAGTCTTTTTTCATGAGTCAGAAATTCTTTTATATGTACTTAACTTGTAGAGTATCATTTAAGACATAAGTTAGAAAAACTCAATGTAATAATATCATACAAAATACTCATGTTTGTAAGTCTTTGATTATATTTTCAAGCTAAAATCCACAAATGATTTCACATTTAAATAGAGTAAATGGCATAAATGGTCCTTGCGGTTTGCTCAAATTGCAGATTTCGTCCCTGAGTTTTTGAAAGTGCAGGCGGCCTCCTTGAGATGAAAAGTTGAGTTCATTTTCGTCCCTGACCAAAGTGAAATAATCGAAATACCCTCGCCTTCATCCCCTTTGAATTTCGAGGACGAAATCAATATTTGAGCAAACCAGAAGGACCATTTTTTTTTCCGAAAATAATTTTTTTTCGAAAAAAAAATTCGAAAATAATTTTTTTCGGAAAATAATTTTATCGGTTTTCATTCGTTTTTGTCCGTTTCTTACATTTTTTTAGATTTATGTCCGTTTTTATCCATTTTTCGTACGTTTTGTCTATTGTTATTCGTTTTTGCCCCTTTTTTTTACATTTTCGTCCGTGTTTCTTGTATTTTGTTTGTTTTCTTACGTTTTTATTTGTTTTTGTAATATTCCAACATTTTGAAATAAAATTTCAAAAAGAAGAAAATTTTGAAAAAATTTGAAAAAAAAATTCCAAAAAAAAAATTAGAATTTTTTCGCAAATTTGAAAAAAAAATTTGAAAAAAAAATTGGAAAAAAAATTTCCGAAAAAAAAAATGTTTTCGTAAATACTTGTTTTCAAAAAAGAAAGAAATTGGATTTTTTTTTCTAAATTGTTTTTTTCGAAATTCTTTTTACAAAAATAATTTTTTCAAAATTTGGACATATTGAAAAAAAAAATTATATTCGAATTTTTTTCCAAATTTTTTCGAAATATTTTGTATTTATGACTTTTTGGATTTATTCCAGAACTTTAGAAAAAATTATTTTTAAAAAAAGGTCCCTGGTTTGCTTAAATTCGTGATTTCGTCCCATGGAAATTTAAAGGGATGAAGACGGGTATATCGTCATTTCAATTTGGTCAGGGACGAAAATGAACTCAACTTTTCCTCTCAGGGAGGCCACCTGCACTTTCGAAAACTCAGAGACGAAATCTACAATTTGAGCAAACTACAGGGACCATTTATGCAATTTACTCCATTTAAATATTTAATTGATGGTGAGTAAGCTAGAAATACTCCTATTGTCTGGGTTTTGGGCTGTGGATCCAATCTTGACCCATTTTTCTATTTATTTAACAACCTTCCTTAGAGCATGGAGTATCACAACGAGGATCCCTCGGCACTCCAACGTGGCACCCTCGCCGGATCTCGCCGCCCACCGCCATACCATGTGGCTTCGCCAATTGCATCTTCGCCGTTCCAACGACGAGCAAAAAGACAAAACGAAAAAGTAAAAACTATCCGTTTTAACTATGGGTGGCAATCGAGTCGTGTTCGTGTTAACCTATTCGGGTTCGCGTGTTGGCGGGTTAGTACAACCTTTACCCAAACACGACCCATTTATTAATCGAGTCAAGAAACTCAACCCTAACTCGTGACACGCATAAACGTGTAACCCATTTGTGACCCGTTTAATCCATTTAAGTAAATAGGTCAAGCAGTGAATAAAGTTGGTGGTTTGTCGATTTAACTAGTTTAAACGCCAAAAATGATATAAGGATCTAAAATATGATAAGAATAACATACAAATAACTATGTGACAATTTTCTGAATTACAAACGTCAATTTTCATGATATCTAAGGTATAAAATTATAATTCACTCATACTAAGTAAATAACAAAATTCATTTAATCCACATCCAACATAAAAACCAGGTTATACATTTTATTTTTAAGATCTTATATACTTAAACGGGTTCACGGGTTGACCTGGTTAATACTTACTCAACTCCAAACACGACTAATTCGCGTTTATTAAACGGTTTGGACGGGTTAACCCGCTTTTGACCCAAACCTATTTATCCTCAACCCAAACTCGCTTGAACTGTGATCGGGTTCGTGTCATTTATCGTGTCGTATCGAAAATTGCCACCCCTAGTTTTAACAACGGTTATTTTCATTATTATTATTATTATTATTATTATTATTATTATTATTATTATTATTATTATTATTATTATTATTATTATTATTATTATTCAAATTCAAATATTACCCACCCACTCTATATATAACCACTTTATATTACACACACAACTCACACAATTCACACACAAAAATGTCTCGCAAGAATTTTTCTCAAGATTTCAAGAAAAGTTGGGAAACAAGCTTTTCAACTTGAACAAGATCTTGAAACTATAGGGAGATTATGGAAGAGACACGCTGTGAAGTCGCTCTCAGTGAAGAAGCAAGGAAGCTCAGATCTTCAAGATAACTATTTTGACATAATGGAGACTCTACCGTTAATGGCGAAGTTTAATTCAAGTTCCTGAGATGGTAGGTCCTCGAGATGATTCGGTTTTTTTAAAGTTTTAGTAGTTTTATTTTCATCGATCGTTTTTTTTTTTTTTTTCATATTGTAGTTGTATTTTTATTTAAATGAATGAACTGAATTTTAATTGTGTTTGGAAAATATGAAAAAGAAATAAAATGAGGGTGGGTGGGGCCTAAATGAAGAGGTTTGAGTTAGTTGTGATTGGAGGGTATTTTTAAGTGAGTATGTGTTTGTGTGTGTGTTTGTTGAAGAAGAAGACTTTTGTCTTTTCTTTTTTTTTAATGATTAATGAGGGACGGTTTAAATTTTTTGTTCTTTTTTGTTTTGTTTTTTTTTATACGTTTGTAGTGTGTGTTGTATTTTTTTTACTCGCGTCGTTTTTTTTTCGTATCGTTTTTATTAGTATGTTTTTATTTTTATTTTTTTTTCTTATTATTAAGTTATGTATTGTATTTTTATTTTGAATGAAATAAATTTAGTTTATTTGGAAAATTGAATAAAAAAAATAAAGTGGTAGTGGCGGGCCTTAAATGAAGAGGTGAGGGTTTATTAGAGATGGGGTATGGGCTTCGCCACTTTGTTTCGTTTCCAACGTGGCTCTTCGCCACTTCTTTTCGTTCTTCGCCACGATACCACAAGGGCTCGCCACTTAGCCTCTCGCCGTTACAACGAGATGAATAAGACAAAAGTATTTTAAATTCAAACCGTCTAAATATTACCGTTAATATGCAACGGTTCCTTTTTTTTTTTTTCAAACCAAATATTACCCCTTTACTCTATAAATAATATCCCATTTTTATAAAAACATTCACACTTCTCATTCACAACCCGAAAATATATTATCTTCATCATTTTAATCCACAACCAAAAATGTCCCAAGATCCCAAATCCGAAATGTCGATTTAACGAATCTCCTTAACTTCGTGCTTAAGTCGAGCAAACCCGGTCCCATCCCATCGTCTCAAAGCTCACACAATTACATAAGTCGGATTTCAAGCTTTTCAATATCCAAGAGCATCACCACCGCAATTCTATCGCCACAACCATCACAACCGCAATTTTTCGAGTCACAACCATCACAATCACAATTTTATCGTGACCACCGCCACAACAACCACCAACGCAATTCTATTCGTCACAACAACCACCACCAACGCAATTTATCCGTCACATAACAACATTACTTTGAATCACAATTCAAAGTACCTCAACCACCACCAATCGAAACACGTGAAGAACGTCGTCAAGGAAAGAAACCTACCAAAGCGACTTAAAGAAGAAAAAAAAGCCGTTGCTAGAACTTGGGACGCTTGACGAGTGAGGATGAGGACGATGAAGAGAGTCGAACCACCATTCGCTGGTCGCCGGAGGAAAAATATTAGCCGAAAGTGTTGGTCGGTATCCCAAAACGCCGCTATCGGTAATGACCGACTAAACGATGCGCTTTGGACTCAGTTGGGAGGACTTCAAGGCTCGTAGTCCAGAGTGATCGTATAAAAAGTATGCGCGACGGAAAATGGACTGATAAACTTGATTGCCAAAAGTTTAATGGTTTTACAAGCATTTGCAGCGTAAATGGGAAAATGATGCCGATCACATCAGAATGCAAGACTTGCTTTCAAAATGGACGGGAAACAGCTACTATGGTTTCTGTGAATGGAAGGTTTTGAGACAATATCCCAAATGGGACGTGCTTCGGAGGGATCAATGAAGATAATATCGCCGAATTATTACGCCCCGATCCAAGAGTCGCCCAACAGCAAGCCTTGTCCGCAAAAAATCTAGATCAAGGAGTCGCCAACGAAAGCACCGGAGGAGTCAATTGGATGCTATCGCTTAAGCTTTTAGCTCAAGAGTATATAAAGTCGACTTCGAGCACGATGCACGAAGAAGTGAGGCCGATCATGCAGAGAAAAGTCTGAGCAAGAGTGCCTAGAATCGAGTTTCTCATGCACTATATTGAAAATTTCGCTTGAGCCAAAAGATCGATCCTCAAGAAACAAGACGACAGAATTTTAAATACTACAAATGAAGTTGTATTATTTAAGTTTCGTATGGTTTTTATTTTTTCAGATGTTTTTTCAGATGTTTTAAATTTGTCGATGTATTTTAAATTTGTCGATATGTTTTTTTTTTAATTTTCCGTATTGTAGTTGTATTTTTATTTTAATTGAACGAAATGAATTTAATAGTGTTTGGAAAATACTGTAAAGAAATTAAACGAGGGTGGGTGGGGCCCAAATGAAAGAGAAGTGAGTAAGTTGTGACGCAGATTTTTGGCCACTGTTGGATGGGATGGAGGCTGATGTTGACACCGTAGGCTAAATGAAGAAATGGTGAACCCATGACACCCCATGCTCTTAGAGCAAAGCGACAAGCAATTAATAACACGTTATTTGTATGCCACTTCAAATACACATCATACACCTCCCAATAACATACCACTAACTAAAACACCTCCCTCATAACACACCACTGTATACGTTATTGGGTCCCACAAAATACCTCACTAAAAATATTCACTCACTCACAATACAAAAAAAAAAAAAAAAAAAAAAAAAACACACAAGAATGCAATGGCTTGAGCCATCGGGTGCATTTACTCAAACGCTTCGGCCACGAACTAAGACGACGCGCTATTTGCGGTATACGGCAGAACGAACGACATGCATTTGGCACACCAATGGCACCCCATACCTTGTGCTCATGAGTGAGGGAGTTTGTGTTAGCCATTGCTAAGGAGCAATGAGGTTTGACGAATGCTACTTGATGTGGACATCGACGTATTGATAAGAGTGATGTCTCATCGTGACATCTTGGCTGTTAGTAACTAGTCAGACACAACTGTCAAATTTTGACTTAAAATCAAAGAAAGTGTTGACTTTTGCATGATATTATTCTCTTTTACAGATCAGTAAATTACTAGCAAAAACCTTTACAAATTAACTTGGACCAACATGACACACACCATGTGGTACCTTTTATGAGCACAAATTGTTGTTTATGTTAACAACATAATTGATTCCTTTATGACACAATAATATTCTTTTGGCTATTTCTTACCCATGACCACTTGCATTATTTTGTATGTCCTTTGTATAAATATGTATAATGGCTAGTTTTGGCACCAAATATATCAACATTTGTCGCAATATTTGTACTCACATTGAATGATACACTCATAGCTGTGTTCAATTAATGGGTTTTTATAGATACTTAAAGGAGGTAAGAAAAAATGTTGCTTTATGTAGAGTAGTACTATTTTTTTTACTAATGTAGTGTGTGAACATTTTTGCTAGAAAAAATAATTATTGTGTAAAAGTGATGATAAGTGGCCAGTGGGGCCTGCTTTCTCGTCGACATTTACAATGGGTTAAACTGTAAAAAATGAAGTAGAAAGATGTCTTAATGAGCTGTTTATTTGACTCTTAATCCTAATTTCGATAAGGTCACTTTGGTGAAGATTAATAGTAATCATTTGAGCATGTTAGTGGTAAACATTTTGGATATTTATAGAAAAGCTCGGAAATGACTATTGAAATACCAATTAACTTTTCCCGAATACCTTAAACAAGCCCTTTTGTAGTTTAAATCATTTGCTCAAATTTTGAGTTTGATTAACACTTTTGTATGAGACCGGACCATGTTAGAAACACCTTGTATGTATATTGTCCGGTGAGTCAATTCTCGAGCGTAAGTATATATAGTAGTTGGAATTGCTTTATATAGTCTCTAATTCTTTTTCGATTTGTCTTAAATTAAGGGCAAACTCACATAAAAGATCAAAAGCTTAAAAGTGTCATTTCCAATTGGGCCGATTCTACTTTTTTCTTCGCATAAAAGCATCCAACAATAATTTTTTGGATTTTTTTTAACGCTCGTTAACTCCACTAATGCTATATATTACATGTTTAGTCCTCGAATTTGTATAATCATTTCATGCAATGTCCAAAAAAAAAATTTTTTTTCCAATGTTTAGATCGTATATCCACCACAAACATAAATCTGCTACGATCTAAATCCAACCCAGAAACAAATCCATCACAAACACACACACCGATAAAAAATCCACCACCTCAATTTCAAAAAATCATCACAAACAAGGGTGAAGGTTCCAGTACTGATGATCTTTTATGGAGTAAGGATTTAGAAAAACATGCATTGGGCGAATTCTCGTTTGCCGTTGTACAAGCCAATAAAGTTTTGGAAGATTTCAGCCAGGTGGAGATTGGTCAAAACGCTACCTTTGTTGGTTTAGTTAACTTGTTTTCACATTTGTATCTACTTGCATATATGGTATCCTTTTTTTTTTTTGCTCAAGATTTACCCCCTTCATTTTTTGGTCATTTGTTTCAGTTTTTCTGTGAGTACAGTAAGAATTTTGGGACAAAAAAAAGGTCTATGGAACGAACCAGTGAGAAAAACTGTGGTTTAATCCCACAATGATGAAAGTTCAGTTGTTTCACCATTATTAGCCCTAGAAGTTACTGAAAGAAGTCAAGAATTTTTTCAAATTTGGAACAAAAAGTAATATTATTAGTACTATTTGTTGATTAATAGATTTTGCAAGAAGTAAATTTGGAACAAGAAGTCAAGAATTGTTTGTTGTTTAATAGATTTTGCAAAAGAAAAAGGACTGATGTCCTGTGAAGTCTTTGAAAATGCTGTTTCTGCTACCGAACAAGGATGTTGCATGAAATTATTATACAAATTCGAGGACTAAACATGTAATATACTAACAAAGTGAGTTAATGAAATGCTAGTAAAACCCAACCAAAAATTTTGTTGAAAGACCTTTTTACGCAAGAAAAAAAAAATAGAATCATTGAAATTGACCACTTTGATGCCTTTTTGTGCCATTTGCCTTTAAATTAATTGTCCAGTACGCTTTAGCTATAGTAGTTGTTATTTAACCATTCTAAACTAACGTATTTTCTTTTATATTTCACTGGATGACAGTGAGGATTCAGATAGAAGAGAGTAAAAATATTTGCGCCAATGAGTGTTTTAGGGATGTGCTTTCAAGCACAAGGAGTTTTTTGTTTGCATAAATGAAAGTGATAGTTGGACCTACATTAGAATATACATATCCAAAAATTATACACGGGTTCATTTTATATTTTACACATGTTCATAGAATCATAGTAATGTTTTACCACGTTGGTAGTTTGTTACGGAGTATGATTTTTTGCATAACTTCGTTAAACAATAATTTTCGGTCCCGTAATAAATATCAACCTTAATTACAATTTTAGTTAATCTGAAAACAGATTTTCGATTTCACATATTAACTTTGTTCAAAAAAAAATTCACATATTAACTAGTCAGAATATTTTCAATAAATAATGTGATATTCATTGATTATCGGACCCTTATCTAAAGGGAGCTGATATCTGTACTAATGGTCTAATAGTGGTGTGCACACATCACTTTTTAGTGATGTGCATATCAAATTGTGTTAGATAATTTTAATTATAATTTTTTTAAAAAATGATTCAATACTACATTCATGGTGAGGTTTAGGATCGCGAAATCCTTTAGTAGTCAGGTTTTGGGTTGTGATTATTAAGTGATAGAATATATCAGCTGGCCTAAGCCGGTGATATGTCGGTTGGTTCAAGTCTGGCTTGTGTCAACCGACTTATCACCTCATAGTGATACGATCTTGACCTATTTTTCTATTGAGTAAAGTTCAAAATACATTCTTGTGGTTTGTCCCGTGTCTCGCTTTACATCCTCATGATTTTTTTGGCACAAAACCATCCCCGTTAGTAAAGTTGGCACAAAACCGTCCCTCCGTTAGTAAAGTCAGTCAATGAGGACTAACGATGCAAATATTTTAACTTGCGTTAGGAGATAACGGAGAAATAATTTTGCAGTTAGTCCCGTTGGTGAACTTTTCTTACGGAGAGATGGTTTTGTGCAAAAAAAACCACAGAAATATAAAACGAGACACAGAACAAATAACAGAGATGTATTTTATACTTTACTCTTTTCTATTACCTAGTCACACACTCACACAGATTACTCGTTATCACTTTTTGACTATAAAACAAAAGTAAATGTTGACTTTACATGATCATTATTTCTTACAAATCAATACCAAAAACCTTTACAATTTTGGACCACATGACACTCCATGTGACTTATGAGTTCACTAGTCGATTATATACTAACAAAATATAATTGATTCCTTTAGGACACGATAATTTATTTTGGCAATTTCTTACGTCACTTGCATTATTTTGTGTCTCGAGTGTACATTGGCTAGTTTTGGCACGAAATCGGTCAAAATCCATCATAAAATAACGAGATTGTTAAAACAGTTTAACGTTTAACGTTTATGAGATAAATGATTTTAGCATTATGTTTATACTTTCTTTTGAAAATCTACTATTCAAATTATTTTTCAAGGTTGCAATAATTGTGAATGTAGTCGGGCGGTCGACCTTTTTGTAGCTTGTAATCGGTCTAGGCGGGATTAATCGATGATTAATATGATTGACATTTCCGACAAGTTTTGGGTATTTCTAGCAAGTTTTGGCTATTCCTGGCAAGATTTTCCTTAAAAAAAAATATCTTTTAATATATATAAACAGCGGTTATAAGTGATTAAAACAAGTTACGGTGAGTTATGCGTGTTTCCGGCAAGATATGAAAGTTTTCGTTAAGTTTGACCACAGTTGACCAATTTATTTGACCGACTTACACAAATTAGAAAAGATAGAGGCCCAATAACGCTTAGACAACGATTAATCAGCGATTTTTTTTTTTTTCATACGTCAGATTTGACTATTCTAGTAAAGAGCCTTGACCCATGTTCTGATGTTCATACATGGTGGTTGGTCATGTCGTATTCGTTTCGAGCCACAATACAAGACTTAGTGGGACAGTCAAATAAACCCCACACCCGACGCTAGAGATTTTGACGAGACTATCAAAATCAGTAAAACTTTGCAAACCAACAAATTCTTTAATCACAAGACACAATTACAAATTTACATCGACTGTTCTGTTCGTACTCCAACCGGAAGCAAAAAAGACGATATGTAAAATTGTTGATTCGTTGCACGAAACTTGTCGTCTGCCATAATGCTTAAGTGCATTTAACATCCACTTGTGTTTATAACAAAATTGTAACATAAACCACTCGAAAGTGATTTGGTAAAAAGCTTGTGACTATCATCACTATAAAGTGAAAGGTTTTAAGTTTAATTTTTATTAAGTGTAAACGACCAAATTATACTAGAATATTTCTTTGTAGACATATAGGATATATCATGTATATCAGTTAACATGTTACGAATTTATCGTGGTTATAATATCAAAGGTTCAATTCTCAACTCTTTGATGTTACAAGTTACAAGTTACAACTGATACATTAGCAGTAGACCAGATTCATGCACATGAGAACATCTTAGGTTTTTGTTGAAGCATTTAATTATTAGTCTTTTGTTATGTTATATAAAAGTAACGACTACTCCAACATGAACTACTTCGTGAGCCATATATCACCATCGTTTCACGCCATAGACGGAACTTAGGTGAATTTATTGGGAGGGCCGAGTGCTATATAAGTTAATTTGGGAAAACCAAAGTTGCAATTCTTTTAAGCAAGTATTGTGATAATTTGATTTTTAAAACATTGTAATTTGTATCTAATATTAGTGAAAAACTTATGATTGGATCGGTAAAAAGCTCAAACGAATTGAGCTTAAACAACTTAGAGTGTGAGCCTCATTTAATAGTTCACCTCGTGCATGAGCTTTATATGTAACGATCGACAAAGCGTGCGAGCCTAACCGATATAACTATGTATAAACGAGCTAATAGTGTGCTTAACAAGCCGAGTTTTATTTGAGTTACATAATTACTTTAGTGAGCTATGCATCAACATCGTCTCTTGTCGTCACAGAGCCAATCAGCCAGTGAAACCGATCCTCATGGATCAGCAAATAGAGCTCTTCAAATGGATATTGAAGGAGAAAAGAAAAGTGAAAACAAATGACATATATGTTAAACAGAAAATTGATGAAGAAAGCTTTACTCAAACACTTCATCGAAACTCCATCCAATCTTTATAATCATTATATTGTAAATTTATGTACATTTATTTTATAATGCGGTTTTCGTATTTGTTTCAGGCTTTCAAGTTGATGCAAGTGTTATTATCGTTATTAAACCATGCAGAACTGACATGTGTTCTACTTTCCAATCATAAGTCGATTCAAGAAGCTCTAGCTCATCTCAATCTAAATCGACTCGGCAATTAGTATGTCAAATGTTTGCTCAACTGAAGACAACATCTATAAAGATATCATAAATCGACTCGGCAATTAGTATGTCAAATGTTTGCTCAACTGAAGACAACATCTATAAAGTATGCAAATGAAGGCTCCATCATCATCATCAATGGCTGCCCAATCTACCTCTCTAGCCAATGAGTCACTCAGACCTGTACACGTTCATCAGACGACACTTCTTCACATCATCATCATTTGCATCGGTGTATCCATTGGTTGTTCCATCGGAGGTAAACAACTTAACTACATTTATATATCTCTTAAACACGTACACTAGTCACATACATATATCGTTATATATAGTGATTTTAGTTACGTCAAACTGCTCTTGTTAAGGTATTGCAAAAATTGTACGCATGTAAGATTTCAAAAATACGTACTAAATGATAACTATATTCTAAAAACTTGTTCCCTTTGCTAGAAAAATGCTTCTGTTAACATATATAATACTTTATTATAAAGCCTCTATCCAAGTTATATTAATCTTTTCTCTAACAAATTGTCATTCTCAATGTTTTATAGGTTACCCTAATACAAAAAGCAAGAAAAATATGGGTCCGAAGCCGGAGAAATCGATCCCCATGGATGAGGAGCAGATAGAGATCTTTAAATGGATGTTAGAGGAGAAAAGAAAAGAGATGAAGAAAAAGTTATGCTAAAAGAATTAATCCGATTAAAGTACATCCCGTCTTTGTAATCATTGACAAATGTGTTAGCGTCTTAGTGCCCAAGGGTGTAATCAAATTAAGTCGGCTCTATATAATTTTAAGCTCGAGCTTGACTCAGTTACATTACTTCAAGCACATTCATTTGAGCCTTTATTTTCAAACTCAAGTGTGCTTAAGCTTTACTTTCAAACTCAAGTCACTACAAGAAAAAGGAGCTTATAGGACGCCTATTAGTGTCTTATAAAAATAGTTTATAGGACCTTTAACCTAATAGGACCAAAATAAAAGTGTCCCGTAGGAAGGGGTTGTAATAGATATTTAGGACAAATATCGGCGTCCTAATAAACTCGAACATTTTAAAACTAATTCTTTGGTCCTATAAAACTGTTTATGCGACCATATATAGGTGAAAAAATGTCAAGGGACCATTACTGTAATTTTTCTAAGTGAAAAAATTTCAACGGACTAATGGTGGAAGTCAACGCAAACGACAAAGATCAAAACTGTAACTTTTATAAGTGATAGTATGACAATATTATGTACATTGGTAATTATTTAAAAGTATATTACGCATGTTAACAATAAAATAAGTATGTTACGTATATCGGTAAATTTGAAAAAGTTTGTTATCTATATTCAGCCTTCACCCTAAAGAAAATTGACGTTTCTCAAAAAGTCATTTTGAAAAACATGGTAATTTGCATCTTATATCTATAAGAGTATCTTTTAGACAATTTGAAAATTGTCTAATGAACTAGGCATTACTTTTAACAATATTTATTGTACCACCAAGTTTTGACAAAAAAGAAAAACATGAGAATTGATATGATGTCCACTTTAGAGTTGAAGTCACACTTGCATACATAACAAAGGATGATCTATGTGATAGTGTGTTTCGTCTTGTTACAGTTTCTAGTTTGATAATAAACTACAAGTGTCCACAATGGAGTGTATGGTAATTATGTAAAAATGTAAAATAACACAAGTTTAATAAGACATGCGAGCTTAACGACTTGACAATCTTACAACCCCTAACCCGTAGATGGATTTTTTTTTTTTTGGTACGAGTGAAACTCTATCTGAGTCATCTTTCGTGATCTGACAATTAAACATCGGACTTCATAAACGATCTCACAAGACCCATAAAGCATGGTAAATCACTAGACTTCTACCATTCTAGATTGTACAGCTAAAGCGAATGTCCCAAAGAGTCTCAACTAACGAGCTTCTAACTTAAGCCTCTTATAATGCAAAGTGTGTGTAATAAATGTATGCATCATCGTGCCTCCAATTTGGAAGTCTATCAGGTTGGCTGGTCTAGTAAACAGTCTAGACACATGTTCATGGTGGTTTGTCTATGTCGTTTTTGTTTGGAGCCACATTAAAATACATGTTGTGCCTCAAATCAATGCCGACCGACTCCCTGAATGCCCCTATTACTTACGTGGGCTAGAGATGTGCTAGCTAGTGTCTCAGTTCCTAGAGTTGTAATCAAGCTAAGTTGAGTCCTTGAGTCGATAAAAACTTGATTACAAAACTCGAAGCTAGATCTAGACTTTCTATTTGTTGGCGTATGTGTCCGGACGTCCTGCTGTCCGGAAGACTTAGCGGTCTGGACGGCTTGCTTTTCCCTCCGGAATGTTTTTGCCTGGCAGATGAGAGACTCGACCATGTCAGCAGATTTCACGGGATTTGTCCACCACGTGGCCTGACACCTACTGAGTAGGGTGGCTATAGGCCTGCGGGTAAGTAATATAGGTCTGCTGAACAGTAGCTGAACAGTAACGCAGGTACAAGGTTGTGGTAGTATAAATACCCAACACATTTAATGTTTTGCATTGAATTTTTTCACTTACACATACTCTCGCATTTATTATAACGTTCATCACCTTCCGCTACTCACGGGCTTGGTCCGGGACAACACACCGGTAGCGCGGTGTTGGTGCATTGTGTGCGGAAGGAGCCAACCTTTTCTTCCGGATCGATTGATAGAAGCTCAGACCTCCGGATCATGCCGGGTAGCAGGAATTTGCTTCAACACTATTCAAACTCGAGTTTGATATATTTTCGAGCTCAACTGGACTTAGATCAGGTCGATTTCTAGTATTGCATTATCTACATATGTGTATAATAATTTCAGTTAAGTTTAAGTGTTCTTGTTACAATTTTTTTTTTCTTCCAGAAAAAGTAATCATATTATAGCACCAAAGGGCCTTTAGCCTATCTATAGTTCAAGTCTCGATTGAAATATTTATGCGTGAATCTGCATGTGCGTGTTTGCTTGCTTGGTTACTAAATCTGATAAGAATTACTTCTATCCACATTCGTAGCTTTTAACCTGTGTCTCCACAAAAACTGCAGCCACCAACTACTATCACCACGTAAATGAAGAGGATTAATCAACCATTTATCAACAACAACCACCTTAACACAAATACCTCTAAACGGTTATAAAACAACTTTAAAACTTTACATCTATCCAAACCCATAAATCCAATAAATTCATTCAATATAATAATAGTCATCAAATTATGTCAAGTTAATTTAATACGGAGTAGTTCTAAGTATGTTTCTGTTTCCAACCTTGATTCTGGCTAGCAATACCACCGCTGATCAAGTCATTATTGTTGATCATCTTCATAGATTTTTATTTAGTGTGTTTTTGGAATTGACGTAGAGTTTTGGGGAAAAGAGTTGGAAGGGAGTGAAAGAGTAGTTGTGTTCTTATTCATAAGCGTGTTTTTCAAATGTTACTACTCCCTCCGTCCTAAATTTTATGTCCGTTTTGACTTTTTAAATCAAACTTTGACTCAAATTTTTTTTGTAGTATATAATATTTGATGAAAATTATATCAATGAAAAATACATTCAAAATACAATCTATTCATATATTTTTTTGTGTCAATAATTATATAACACAAACAAAAATATTTAAGGTCAGAGTTAGATTCAAAAAGTCCAAATGGACTTAAAATTTAGGATGGAGGTAGTACTATTTAGTCCAAACGTATTAAATACTCGTATTAAATATCAAGTACATTTGTAATTTGTGTTTTTTCCTAGAAGTTAGTATAAAAAAATGAATTTATAACTTTTTATGCCAAATTAGGGAATATTTAAGTTTTTCTTATTTATACTTTTTTTTTGAAAAATATAAGATTAATTTAATTATTACCTAAAAAGTGAAGTTTCAAAAATTAAGTTTTCCTTTATTATATGGAAGATATGTGGCAATTTCGACCTATTTACTTCGATGAGCCGATATGGGTTATGTTCATCTATAATGGCCAAACTCGTAAATTAAATAAGTTGCTTAAAACAAAATCCGCTGTAATTGTCGCAAGTCTCCCGAACTGTATTGCATCAAACTTTTAAAAAAATTTATTAACAAAAATGGGTTATCAGTATACTAATACGATTTGTGTAATCGTAGTCACACTAGTCATCAATCAAAAGGTTTAAAACATGACACCCTAATGGATTGAACTTAGTCAAATGTACTGATACGCGAACAACGCGCGTTCAGGGTCAAAAGAACTTCCTTTTCGTCGAGCAAGTTTTTCAACACCCTAGGCAGTGAACCTAATCGTTGTAGTGTAGTATTAGGGTAAGCCTCGGGAATTGATATCGTTCTCTAGGGGAATATGAATGCTAGTGAGAAATTACTACGCTAAGGTTGTGGTTGAGGAAGATTATTTTTTATCTTTTTATGTTTTTTAGAAAATGGAAGGTCTCTTGGGGTATTGGATTTGGGGGTTGGTATCTTCTGGAGTTACTCTACTTATCTAATTATCTAAACTAAGGTGAGTGTAGTCTATGTCTATTGTTGTGTGCTCTTATGATGATTAAAAATGTGTTTACTTAGATTCTATTACTCCCTAGTTATCTTCTATTGATGGTTGAATTGTGTCCTTTTCTTAACGCGTTGTGTCTTACAGATTAGTAGGGTATGCGTTATCCTAACTCTTTAAGTCTACCTTAAGGTTATCGCATACAAAATCTCTAGGATTCATAAACTAACTCTAAGGTTATCTTTGGATGTTTAGACTACAATAAGTCTAGGTGATTATAAACAAATGTTCACAAAGATTACTTAAGCATTAAAAACACAACGGATGACCTATCGCAATACTAGGTCAATTACAATTAAATTAGCCGGACATGAAAAACATGCAAGCATACACACAAACAATTGAAGACATAATTGAATCAGTGAAGTAAATCACTTATCTTGTTGTAAAATAGAGTGTGGAACCCTAAAATCCTGCCCAAGCGCCTATGTTCGGTTTAGGTTTTACTCCACAAAACTACCTCTCCCAAATACTGAAAATTTGAATTCTATATATAGAGTTACAATATGCGACGGCGTCACTCTTTAATTGTGACACCGTCAATTGTACGCATTAGGGTTTCGTCTTGACCACGGCAACTCTGTGGCGTCACCTTATGCTTGTGACATGCGGCATTTCAAAATCTGGCCGTGGGATCCAAATCGAGGTCGTCTGCGAGTTTTGACGCCCTACTCTTTAAACATGATGTCGTCACTTTGTAAAATAGCAATTTGCTCTCGAATTAGATCTCTCAAGGTGTGTTGCGACGGCATCATGATTAAGCCGTGACGCCGTCCCCTTAAGTTTCAGGGCAGGTGTCTCGATTCTTGACTTTGGCCATTTCTTAGATATATTCGCGCTTTTTCGTCCAAATAAGTGTCATTCCAGCAATTTGCCTTCAAGAGACATAAAAAGTGAAAAGGAACGAAATTAAGTAGTAACGGATACAAAAGTGATCAATTAAGGGCTTAAATGACTCCTCAAAAGTGTACCTTTTAAATCCTTATCATGTACCTTTTTTTGTATTGCACGTATGCCAAGTCATCTCATTGTAGATGGCCTTAGGCTAGGGTCGCCCTCCACCTCAAATCCTCACCATTCACACCATTTTGGTCACTATTCACTCATGAGTATGGGACAAAAAGACAAGTGAGTGGTGACAATAGTAACCACTCAGCGCCTATGCAAGTTTTTATTATTTATTTGTTTGTGAGTGTGTGTGAGAGAGATTTTATGGGGTATATACGAAAGGTGAGGGAAGTGGTGACTATTGTGGGTGAAAGGTGAAGGGAGCGGTGATGTGATGCTGAGGTGAAAGTTGAGGGAGTGATGATCATTACATGTCGTCTTATAATATTAGACACATTTCATTACTACTAGTACTGTTTTTAAATTTATTTCTGGTAGATATTATTAAACGCGTTATGTATTATTGTTGTAGTTGAATGGTAATTGCTAAGAAGGTGTATATGATAATGATGTTTGTAGCTTTTTAATTAATTCAATAAAAGTTGCTATTACTCGTAGACAAAAAAGTCAAAAAGTTTATTCTTTACATTACAAAAATGCAAAAAGTAGAACTCCTCCATTAAAGTTAAAATAACAAGGAACCAAGCCCACATCTGAGAAAATTATTACAAGAAACCAGAAAAAGAGGAAGGTATTCTTGTTATATTACTTATTTGAGTAAAAAAGTTAATGAATATGAACCCACACGCTTGTTCACATCTTCAATATATACAAACACAAACCGAACACATTATGTATATCACCCAAAAACACTCCTTCACTTCTTTATGTAACAATAAGACTAACCCTATTCAGTATTCACTAAATTCACCCAATTAATTCTAAAACTAAAAGAACTCATAAAAACCAAATAAAATATACAACATTATACAACTTGAAAATACAAAAACAATGCTCAAATGATTAAATTACTAAATCAATGCACATATGATTACCTTCCACATTTTCCTTTCTTTTAAGCATTCCATCGAACATCTTCTATGCAACTTTAAAATAAAGCGTGTGCAGTCGATAAATACACAATTATTCGAAAACAGATATTAAAAAAGCCCTAATTTAAACCCTATAATTAGATATAAAGAAGGCCCAAATTTTTTAAAACGATTCACTAAAAAAAAATACGTAAGACAAACTAACCATTAAATGATGGAAAACATGTTACAGATCTTTCAACTGTTCTCTTTTACTGACATCCAGTATATTAAATTACACTTGCATATCAAATTGAAATAAATATTAGAACAATTGAATCACACATATCAAAATTAATCGGCACAAAATTAAATTGAAAAGACTAATAGAAACCTGTTACGTATAAAACCTACTACAAACAAATAAAAAACATATTATTATTCAATCACAAATGTTGTAATATGTGATTTAAATCTAAACCCTAAAAAAGAAGATTGTAAAGATGATGAATCAACTAACATCCGACACAAAAATAGATAAAAAAAATCAAATTCGTTACCTGTTTTAATTTGTTGAACTCAAAAAATCAAATCTTGGAATGATTTGAGAAGGATTTCGTTTAGATTTTTGAACCGTGGAATGATTTGAGACGGAATTGTTTTGGAATTTTGAATCATGAATTGATTTGAGATGACTAATGCAAAACTACTGTGTGATGTTAATAATTTATTTTTGGAGGTTTTTTGAATGTAGTAAAATTAAATGCACAATCGTAACCGGTTATGTTTGATTGAATTGTTTTATAAATCATGTGGAAGAAGCTTTGAATTAGAGTGTGCATTATAGATGTTGTACAAAGATGTTAATTAAGGAATGACACATCAGAATATTAATTATGTTTTTAATACTCCATGTTTTAGGGCTCTTGTAAAAAAAACTTATTTTATTAGATAGTATAAATGTGACAATTTCAACCCATTTACTTCAATGAGCCGATATGGGTTATGTTTCATCTTTAATGGCCAAACTCGTAAATTAAATAAGTTGCTTAAAACAAAATGGGCTATAACTGTCGCAAGTCTTCCAAAGTGTATTGTATCAAACTTTAAAAAAAAAAATTATTATCAAAAATGGGTTATCAGTATACTGATTTTTGTAATCGTAGTCACACTAGTTATCAATCAAAAGGTTTAAAACATGACACCTCAATGGATTGAACTTAGTCACATTTACATTTTTTTGTATTGCACGTATGCCAAGTCATCCCATTGTGGATGGCCTTAGGCTAGGTGCAATGAGTGTGCGAGAGGAGTGGTGATTATTACGGGTAAAAGGTGAATGGAGCGGTGATATGATGTTGAGGTGAAAGTTGAGAGAGTGATATCATTGGATGTAGTCTTATAATATTAGACACCTTTCATTACTACTAGTAATGTTTTGAAATTTATTTCAGGTAGATATTATTAAACGCGTTATGTACTATTGTTCACGGTAGTTGAATGGTAGTTGGTTTGTAATTTCTTATACTATTCAAACTTTGAATTATTCAATAAAACGGATTAGTATTGTTCAGGGAAGTTGAATGGTAGTTGCTGAGAAGGTGCAAATGACAAGAAAGTCAAAAAGTCTATTGTTCACATCACAATAATGCAAAAACCGGACATCCATCCATTAAAGATAACAAGGACCCACACAGGTGTTCACATCTTCAATATATACAAACACAAACCAAACACATTTATTGTATATCACCAAAACACTACTTCACTTCTTTCCTGTAACAACCCACAAACCCCCCCTTTTTTTTCAGGTAAACAAACATGATGTCTTCAGTCAATCGTGACGACTTTGCTCACTTAAAAATCCCCCTTGAAGATGTAATATCCGCCACCAGCAACTTTGATGAAAAAAATTTCTTCGGAGGATCTGAGTTTGGAAATTCTTACTGGGGACAGCTCTTGTGGTCCGGTGAGTTGATTAAAATTATTGCTCAGAGGTTTAATAAAGAATGGTATGATGAAAATGAACAACTGTTTTGGATGGAGATTTCATTGCTTTCTTCTCTCAAGCATAAAAATCTGGTTTCATTAGTTGGGTTTTGTGATGAGAATGATGAAAAAATCATCATTACCAGACGTGAGACCAGGGGAAGTCTCACCAACTATCTAAGTTACCCGATGATGTTGACATGGGTGCGAAGATTGGAGATATCTGTCGGTATTGCGAATGCACTGAGCTATATTCATTATGACGAGCCACGCGATTTTAGCGTAATACATCAAGGCATCTGCAGTGCCAAAGTTTTATTAAATGATAAATGGGAGCCCAAGTTATCTGACTTTAGAGTTTCCATGAAGATTAAAGCATATCAGAGGCATGATTCATTCTGTGTTGGCGAAGTTAGGGGTTGGAAGGGGTATACAGACCCGATATATAGAGAGACAAAGAGTGTGAGCCACAAGTCAGATATGTACTCTTTTGGGATAGTATTGTTTGAACTACTGTGTGGTAGGAAATCAGTAAGTGACGATCAAGATAATAAGTATCTGGCTCCCATGGCCATTTTTCATTATAGAGAGAAAACACTCGATGGTATAATTGATCCGGGTCTACAAAAACAAATGGACCCGCAGTCATTTGACATCTTCGCAAAAATTGCATATGACTGCTTGAATGACGAACCATCGCAACGCCCAAATATAGATGAGATTGTCCCAAGACTAGAGAAAGTGTTGGAGCTCGCACGCCAAAACAGGCCTGTAAGACTTCTATTTTCTGTTTTGTATTTCTATCAAGCCCTTTGATATTACTACCCCCAATATGTAATGCTAACAAAACTCAAGTTAAGATATGACCATATTTGCTCTGTTATTTTAAGAAAAATGTGGCAGGCGTTTGACATTTTGGCCTATAGAATTAGCTATTATTTTGACACCAAAAGAAATGTATATAGGATATGACTTTGACAATAATAGGGCAAAATTAAACAGCAAAAGAACTATATCGTAAACAAATATCACTGGTATAAACTATAAATGTTATATAGTTGGCTTCATGAAAAAAAAGTCAACCTATTGCATTTTAGACTGAAAATTATATCAATTCGTGAAGTTGAATTTTGCAATGCTAACACACTGTTCTCTAGATTCATTAAAAAAAGAGTGAAGGAGTCAAATACAAAGGGGAACTTAATAGTTGATTGCTAAGAAAAATCAAATACAGTATATTAAAAAAAAAATTAAGTGTTTAATTCAATTATCAATGGGCTTTATAGATTAAAAAAAAGAGGATTAAAAGAAGGGACGTTTGGTGGAATCACTTATATACATAATGATATTGATGATGCATCTCACATCCTTTTGTAACCTAAACTCTGTTTTTGTGATAGATACACTCTCCGCCCAACCACCTTGCTCACCTAAGAATCCCCATTGAAGATATAGAATCCGCCACCAACTACTTTGCAGGAAAAAATGTCATCGCAGAAGGTGGATTCGGAAAGAGATACAAGGGACAACTCTCTTGGTCCGGTGAATTGATAGATATTACTGCTGTAAGGTTAATTGATAAAGAATGGGATAAAAAAGAACAACAGTTTTGGACGGAGATTTCGATGCTATCCAGTCTCAAGCATAAGAATCTTGGTTCTATTGTTGGGTTTTGTAATGAAGTTGGTGCAGAGACCATCATTTACAAGCGCAATTCTAGGGGATGGCTCAAACAGTATCTAAGTGACCCGGTGTTGTTGACATGGGTGAGAAGATTAGAGATATCTGTTGGTCTTGCGCATGCATTGAGCTACATACATTATGACGAGCCACGCGATTTTAGCGTTATACATCAAGACATCAGTAGTGGATCAGTTCAATTGAATAATGACTGGGAACCCAAGTTATCAGATTTTCAGCATTCCATGAAGATTAAAGCATCTGAAAGAAACCATTCTTTCCATACTGATTCAGACGCTAGCAATCTGAATCACAAGTCGGATATCTACTCCTTTGGAATGGTATTGTTTGAACTACTTTGTGGTAGGGAATCAGTAAGTGACGGTCAAGATAATAAGTATCTGGCTCCCGTGGCCATTTTTCATTATATCGAGAAAACACTTGATGGTATAATTGACCCGGATCTATGGAAACAAATAGATCCGGAATCATTTGACGTTTTTGTAGAAACAGCGTATGGCTGCTTGAATGAAGAACAATTGCAACGCCCAAATATAGATGAGATTGTCGCAAGACTTGCGAAAGCATTGGAACTCCAAATGGCCGGCGAAAATAGGCCTGTAAGGCGTTTTTTTCTCTCTTCAAATCTGTATATCATAATAGCTATTATATTCAGAATAACTTATTTTTATTAATTAATAATGATAGTCTACTTATTACTGTATTTATGATGCTAAAGGAACACTCGGTAGTTGCGGCCGAAGTTGAAGGTACATCATCCAGTCAAGAGAAGGTAATTTTTGATATAACTCTTTTTGTAAGTCACTGATCGAAATTTCAAAAAAGAATTGAGATTCTCCTTTTGCCTAAAGTTGGGAGCTATTCTTCTAACATCTAGCTATTCTAGAGTGTAATACACAAGATCCTATTTTTTAAGTATCTCCCAACTTTTTCTGTTCTTTGATAAATTTTTATATGGTGTCTTGTTCAATACATATAGGGCTTAGTGACCTCCGTCTTTAGAGGCGTTGAATCCCATATCAGCAAAAAGACAATGTCTTCCCTCAAAGATCTTTCTCATTCACACATCAGCTTTGAAGATATAAAATCCGCAACTAACGGTTTTGATCATGAAAATGTCATTAAAGAATTTGGGTTTGGAAAGATTTACAAAGGCCGTCTCTTGCGTTCCAAACAGTTCATCGATATTATTGTGAAGTGGATCTCTCCTGAATTTGTAGATGATAAGAGAAAAACATTTTGGACGGAGATTTCAATGCTCTCTAGTCTCAAACATAAGAATCTGGTGTCTTTTATTGGGTTTTCTGATGAGACACTCAATAAGTTTATCATATACAAGAAGGAGGCTAACGGAAGTTTAGAAAAATATCTAAAGGACCAGACACTTAAATGGATGCAAAGGTTGAAGATATGTGTTGGTGTTGCAAATGCATTGAGTTACATCCATTACGATGTTGGACGTGATTTTAGTGTCATACATTGCAACATCAAGAGCTCGAAAATTCTACTAGATGACAAATGGGAACCCAAGTTATCTGGTTTTGAGCTTTCGTTGAAAAATACAGTAGCTCGGAGGCAGCGACTTCTTCTTACCCGTGATCTTGTTCAGAATGTATACCTAGACCCAAAATATAAAAGAACTGGAGGTGTGACCCACAAGTCGGATGTGTATTGTTCGGTGTTGTATTATTCAAGTCTTGTGTGGAAGGAGTGCAATTCTTCTAGATGAAGAGTTGGGAGAGGGGTTATTAAGTCAACGGCCAAATCTCATTTAGATGATATGATTGATCCACATTTACGAAACAGATGGATCCTCAAGCATACAAAATCTTCTCGAGAGCAGCATTTTTTGCATACAAGAGGAGCGAGCAAAGCGTCGCATATAGATCAAGTTGTCAATAGACTTGAGCAAGCTTTGCAACTCCAGAGGAAACATGAAAATCCAGTTGACAGTACATCATCCAATCGTTTGAAGGTAATTAATTTCCTTAAAATTTTAATTTGAGGCCGATTACGAATTATCCTAATTAATAAACAAGAGTTACTAATATTATTAACTGTTGTTTTTTAGTTTAACGTATAACCACTTTATCCTCATTATACGATTTTTTTTTGTACAAAAACATGAGTAATAATGTAAAAAACTGTATGCATGTGATTTTGATTTTACATCATTATCTTTTTTAACATTGTATTTTATATTTCATAGATTATATAATATTAAATTATAACTAAAAATATTATATAAAATTAATTTTTTGTAATGTATGCGGTGAATATGAAAGTATGAAATAGTTTGTTAGATAAAATTTTAATAGCGGGTTCATTTTGAATGCATAGAGAAGATATTTTCAAGGATGTAACCCTTAAAAAAGTAATGATGTAATAAGCGTGTTTAGTTTTTCAAATTGGAAAAATGTATTCGATGTAAAAATATTTTAAATTTTATCATACCATAATCGTTTTTGTGAAATACTTGAATAGGCAATCATATTAGTGTTTACCGTTTACAAAAGAATAAAGGTAAGTCTAGATTATGCATTTTATGGGGAAGGACTTAAAATGATCATACCCAAAAGCTAAGGGTTTTCCTTAATTTCACGTAATATCTTTGTCTTTTCTATTTTTATTAATGTTTTGACCCTTCACACAACCACTAATATAATGTTACTCTTTTCCTTTTTTCTAGAAACAGCAAAACAGTTTTACAAAAGGCACCCAAGAAGGGAAATCTGTAACAACATAAAGATAAAAACCTTCAAGGGGGAGGAATAATAATTAACTTGAAACAAATCAACTGTTGCATTTGAACAGTTCATATTTTCTAAATTTTAATCAATTATAAAAAAACTTTTTTTTTGCCACTCCAATTACCAATCCTTACTAGCATTAATGAGGTGATGCATGACTCCATAATGTTGCAGGAGAAAAACTTTGAACACTTGAAGATTGGACTAGATGTTATAAAGGAAGCTACCGAGAATTTTGCCGACGCATATTGCATTGGGTCAGGCGGATTCGGTAAAGTATACAAAGCAGATCTTGAACATTTCGATAGCAGTAATTCCTTGTCGATAGAAGGTGTGAAAAAGTCTGAGTCTGTTTGGCGATGGGTTCAAATCCCGTGGATTAGTCGGCCAAAAGGTCGGAAATCATGGTTACCAAAAAAAAGAAGAAAAGAAAAAGATGTGAAAAAGTGTGATTTACCAAGAAAACGAAGCACAGTAGCCATAAAGCGCATTCACAATCAAGAAGGAGAACAAGGGTTCATTTCAGAAATTGAAACACTAACTACTTGTAAGCATGATAACATAATCTCTCTTCTTGGCTTTTGTTATGAAGGTAACGGTGCAATGATCCTGGTTTATGAGCATGCTTCGAAAGGTAGTCTTGAAAACTATTTGGGAAGCAGTGATAGAATGACTAATCTTAATTGGGTGCAACGTCTAAATATATGTCTTGATATTGCACATGGTTTGAAATACATTCACAGCAACACAGATCATGGCAAAAGAAAGATGATACACCGTGACATCAAGAGCGATAACATTCTACTGGGAGATAATTGGAAGGCAAAGATTGCGGACTTTGGGCTCTCTAAATTCCACCCAGCGGATCAAGCGGCCAGCACTATCTATACCAATATAGTTGCAGGTACATCTGTGTATTTGGATCCAGAATATCAGAAGTATGGTAAACTAAATAAGAAATCAGACATTTACTCGTTTGGAGTGGTGTTGCTTGAGATCTTGACCGGGAGTTTGGCCTATGATTCTGTATACACCAAAGTGAATGACAGGGGAATTGCACCCATTGCAAGAAATCATTTTGAAAAGGGAACAATAATGGAAATTGTTGATCACAAGATAAAGGAGGAGACCGATGAACATGTCTTTTCTTTAAGTAAAGGACCTAATAAAGAGTCTTTGGACATCTTTTTAGAGATCGCATTTCGATGTGTCGCAGAAACTCAAACGCAACGTCCAACAATAGAAGCTGTCATCGAAGAACTCGAAAAAGCGTTAAACGCTCAGGTAAGTCAATAATTTAAAATGTGACATTTCATACATTATACTTTGTGTAAACAACATTTTCTCAAACTGTTACTCATTATTAGATCTTTTATTTAATGTCATCTAACTATCTCACTATACGCAACAAATCAATCTCACAATGTCCTAAGCATGACTCACCCGCAACCATTTGGTTGGGGAACATTCTCACACATGAGGTACCATTGGGACACAAGCCCTTTAGTACTCACTTTAAGATGTTACCGTTTAAGTTTTTTCTTATTAGTTAAGTTTTGGGATTTATTGTTTTGATCTTAAACTTTTTTATTTAGACATAATAATTTAAATTTATGACATGCTAATGAATCGCCGGTAAACCTCCTCACTCTTTTCTTCCATGTATATATTTTTTTCTTTAATGTATAAATTGCAACAACCAACCTCGATTTGCAACCATAACTTTGACATGAACTTGGAGACTGAAAAAAATTATCGAAATCCTGTATGGCAGATCAATTTGTTTTTTGACTTACTACATCAACCGACTGTCTGATGATTCACAGGAGAACCACAAAGACAGCCTCAAATTGTCACTTAAAGACATAAAGTTGGCGACACAAAACTTCAGCCAAGACAATATCATTGGACAAGGAGATTTTGGGAAAGTATATAAAGGAGTAGCTACTCACACGCACGGACATAACATCTTTGCTGCAAAGCGCTTGGATAGGAAGTCTGCTGAAGGAGAAGCTGAATTTATGACAGAACTGGAAATCCTTATGGAGTATAAACATGAAAATGTCATTGGTCTTGTAGGCTACTGTGATGAAGAGGATGAGAAAGTTATTGTTTATGAGTATGCATCGAGAGGAAGTCTTGATAAGTACTTGGACAATGATAGTCTTACGTGGGTAATGCGGCTAAAAATATGCATCAATATTGCAACCGGGTTGGAATTCCTTCATGGAAAGGGTTCAAGTCCAGAAATGGTGATACATAGGGACATCAAAAGTAGCAACATACTACTGCTTGATGATTGGAAAGCAAAAATTACTGATTTTGGGCTTTCCCTAGTTTGTCCAACAAATCAGGATGCGGGCTATGTCATCGACAATGTTGTAGGCACAATTGGCTATCGTGACCCACTACACTTGAAAACAGGCTTCTTAACTAAAGAATCTGATATATTCTCACTGGGTGCGGTTTTATTTGACATATTGTGTGGGAAACTATCGTCCATAGAACTAGACGATGAGTATCTTTATTTACCCTTTTTGGCTAAACAACACTATCATGTCAGAAAACTTGATAAGTTAGTGTTTGAGGGTATCAAAGAACAAATTGTGCCACAGTCATATACTACATTTACAAGCATTGCCCTTCAATGCTTACATCACAGGAGAGAAAGTCGGCCAACAGCAGGGGAAGTGATAATACAACTTAAGAAAGCATTGGAATTCCAAGTAAGGTTTTTTTAATTATTTCAATACAAGCAAACATTTCTTTCCCATACAGATCTAAAACTATATTTATGGATATTCAAAGAAGTTTGTTTTCCGTTGAACCATAAAACATGATAAATAGACGTATATCTCTTAAGAACAGTCTTTTTTATCACTCAACAAAAAATAAATCAAATGTCAAAACGAAAAACCAGAAACAAATGTGTGGTCTATGTTTAGTATACGGTCTTTAGTTGTTTCTTCAACGATAGAAATGTAAATGTATGAAATATGAGCTTATTAATTGTTTAATTACTGCACAGGAGGATTATGAGACATGGGAATCGAAATTGCCTAAAGACTACAAAGAAATAATCCAGATGTCAAAGTGCCCTAAAGATTATTCTACCATGAAGAAAGAGGATCTTTATAACATCTTTTCTAAAGGAATCCTCCTTCAACAGGACAAAGTGGTAATAGGGATAAATCAAAATCAGGCATGCATTTACACATCATAACATTGAGTCTAACTTGTTTTTTTGTTGTATAACAGTTGTTGTCATTCGATGGTATTGGAGAAAGAAACGCAATGGTTTCTGCGACAATGTTTTCCTACAAAAACAGTTGTCCACAAGAGTGGAAATCTCTTCCAGAATCAAAGTTATTCTCTCTACCTCTGTTGGTACATATACATTGTTGTTAGATGCATAAATTTCTACTCTAATCTACAATCTAATATGATCAACAACTTTTAGAATAAGAAATATAAACTGAGTTTCATATAAGCAGATATAATACAATATTGTTGGTTAAACTCGAAGAAGAGTAAATAGCAGATGCTTTTACAACGTCTTATATCTTTATATACCAACTCTAAAGTCTCTTCAAGCTTTAGTTTATTTATATGTTGAACCTTGATATTTACTGAAAATACACAAAAAACTTTATAAGTTTAAAACATAATAATTAGGTAAGAATGATCAAACTTATGGTTGCATGACAAAATTATATTTTTGATAGGAATTGGATTACATAGTGCCCATTTTGAAAAAAAAAATGTACTTTATGTTAATTAAAGGGTGAATAACATGAGTAGAGCTACTTTAAAGTATGCATTTAAGGAATTCATATATGTAGTATAAGACTTTAGTGTCTTTATGTATGATATTTACATGTTGCTTGTAGTCGATATGTACTCTGTTGCTTGATTTTGTATTTATTTTTTTTCAAAACGTGGTGGAGGTATGCCTTGTTTTGAGCCCTATGTTTCCGCGGCCATGAAACAAAAATTTGGCTAGCATCTTGCTTGTCTATTTTAAGTTATAATCCCTCTAAAAAATAAATAACTTAATGGTTAAAAGAAAATAATCATAGTTAATTATATATTTTATTGATACAATAAGTTTCAATTTTAAATTTAAGTCTTGTCCCAATTCCCAAATAAATCGTATTCTCACTTATCTTGGTTTAAAGAAATACTAAATTCTAAAGTAGAAGTGTACATCCGGGTGAATAATGGTTATGACTGACTCAGACTTGAATATTTATAACATGTGCAGATTTGAGTCAGTAGTGGAGATGTCAGATGTTTCCAATTTGAACATCGAAATTAAGACAAATACTCGATTATTATCTCCGAATGCTGTTTATGGGGTCTATTTACTCTTCAAACTCTGTGATTCAAGAAAAGTTTCAACTAAACCGATGTATGTTAATCTAAAGTATAGATTGGGCTCCGAAAATCTACATGCATATTTTGCAAAACAGAGAGACAAAGAGTGGATGATGATCGAGTTGCACAGATTCTTAAATCAGAACGAAGATGTCATGTTTACATATCTAATAGAGAGCTTTTCGTCGTTCTATAGTGGAGATTGTGCGATTTATGTCGAAGGAATTGAATTTCTAGCCATTGACAAAGTGAGTTTAGAAATATCCCTTGGCTTCATTCTATATATTTTTGTTTATAAATAACAATCATGTCTATGCTGCATATTTAACACGATTGTACACAGGTGAAACATGAAGAAATCGGAAAGTTGAAGGATGTCCAACAAGTCTTGGAACCAGACTTCAATGTGGATCGTGTGCAACAATTGCCAGCTAACTTTGAAGAAATATTTGAGATACACAGAAACTATGATGAGTTGTTTTGGTTGGGCGAAGTAAACGGGAAGAAACTTCTTTTGGTTTCAGCAAAGGCAGCTCTATACAAATTTTCTAATGCAGATCTCTTTACTTCAAAACAATCATCCCAATCAAGGTTTGCTTTTTTGAACTAGATTTGGCATGTTTTCCTTTAAGCAGTAAACTTTCCTAATTTTACATTCACAATGTACACATCTAATCTTAAACAAATATTTGAAAATGTTTAACAAAGAAAAAAGAAAAAAAAAAATAGGTTTGTTAATTTAAGGCCAATCTTCTTTCTTGTCTAGTAAAATAATAAAGATTCGAGGATAAATGGTTGACAAAATATCACATCTTGGATTTGTCTTTTTGTATCTTCAAAATTTACATTGTTTCTAGTATGTAATCATACTATATATCGTACATGCAGATTTCAAGAGGTGATTGAGCTTTTGCCACAACAAGTATTCTATATTAATTGCACGATTAGAAGTCAAATGTTGTCGGTCGACACAGAATACACGTGTTATCTTGTATTCAAGCTTTCAGAAGAATGTCAGGGGCTTCATAATCCTGTGAAGGTACGACATCTACTCCACCAAGTAAACGAAGAGGCTGAATTTTTCTATTTTATTACCCCAAGCCCACTGAATATAAATGATATTACACGGGTTCCAAAACAAAGGGAAGATGGATGGATGGAGATTCAAATGTGGACATTTAACTCGACTCATAATTTCAAGGATGACTCTCTTTCTATCCATATGAAGTTTACAAGTCATGAAGGAACTATGTCTGGCCTCATCATATGTGGTCTTGAGTTTCGGCCAGCATTTATTACTTCAAGCACGCTCAATTGAGCCTTTATTTTCAAACTCTAGTGTGGTTAAGCTTTACTTTCAAACTCAAGTTTGGTTTCTTAACCGCTACATTTGGAGCTTGGCCTGACTCAAACTATTTGAGGTAAATATTGACCGATTCGATATATTTAGTTTGGCTTGACTTAACTTTGCTCGGGTGATGGTTAGCTGAGTTAATTTAGTTTTTAGTTGCTTTGATTTCATTAACTTTTACAATGACCCTATAAATTGAGATTAAAAACGGTATAAAAGAAATGTAGTTTAAATGGTCATGTAGCAATGGATGTAGATTTTATACATAGTGATCTCGTTTAAATTGCTTTATAGATTTGTAAGTTTTCTATTCGAACAATATTGGTTCAATTTGTTTTCAGTAGTGTAGAGTAGGGGTATTTGCATCCCACATTGCCTCATGAACCAAATGGACCAAAGGTGGAGATGATTATAAAATGAGATGCCAAACAATCAATGAAACACATATTTGATTTTTAAAACATTGTAATTTGTATCTAATGAGGGAGATTTAGCCTGTGCGTTGCTGCGGGTGGGTTTGCCATGGAAAGTTTATGCGAGGGTATGTAATTTTTTTTAATAGATTTTAAAAAGAAATATTAGAAACAACTTATCCTCCATAAATCTGTTACAAAAACACTGATGGAGGACTGAAGCCCAAGTATATTCGAAGAAACTTCAACTGTTCCAGCTTCTTGAAAGCAATCTGCTTCTCAACACGTCCTGCTAACGCAAACAAAAACATTGTGTTATTCAGTAGACACCTTTCCCTATACTTGTTTACTATTTCTAAATGATTAGTCCAGTTGAGCCAAAGGTACATATCTGCCACTTAATTGGATCCTATTATTACCATATCAATATAAAGAGGTGTAAATATTTTAGAGTACCTACATTTTTTAAAGCACTTAAATAATTAACAGTATATTTTATCGGCAAATAGGTCCCCATTTGAAACATATTTTAGATGGAAATAGGCGTTGACTTCCAACATATTAGTATACTTAACTAACATATTTTACCAAAGTTACGCACATGAATACATAGCTAATCATTTTCAACATCTCATCTGAATTTATACCACTCGGAAACAAAAGTTTTTAAGAGATTGCTGAATTTACAGATTCACGCTATGCTACACTAAAATATGTAAATTCTAGAATCTCAGTTAAGCATCTAATTTAGACGGAATAGGAAAGGACAGTGTTGTAAAAAGCGGCCTAGGCGGCCGCCTAGGCGCTAGTCGGTCACCCACCGCCCCGATTTGGAGCAAATCGGTCGAATTAGGTGTTTTGGTCAAAAGGCGGTCAACAAACCGCCTAGGCGGGTCAAATCGGCCAAATCAGCCTAGGCGGCGGTGTCGGTCAACGCCGGTCAACATCAGTCTAACTTTAGATCTAGGGTTTTTTCATCATATTCGCGCCGCTTTTCACATAAGTTACCACTCCAAGATTTGTAACTTCAAATGAGCACTGATTGAAACACATTTTTGGGGTATGAATTTTCTTGATTTTGTTTTTAATTATTTTATCCAGAGGTTGTTTCTTGAAAAGAGAGAAGAAAGTGAAGATTAAAGAGAAGGTGGTTGTGTTATAGATATTATGCATATATAATGTAACCCTAATAATATAATATATGGCTATATAGCCCATTAAAAGCTTATATAAGCCCGACAAATAGTTATGTGGGCTTTAATAAAAAGACCAAAACTTAATTAAATCATATATAATGTAAATTTTGTAACACTTACAAAAAATATGTAATTAAAAATAATAAAATCATTAATAAAATTATCTATATCTATATCTATACTACTTATAATGGAGGGATAACCCTTTCTTTTTTAATTTTTTAAGATTTCCATATATAGATTTTAAGCAAATACAACTACTTAAGCTATATGGTTACTTTATGCATAAATATCTACACATATTGACTGGTCAACATTTGTAATTAATGTCATACTTAAAACACCCATTTGATAAAAAGTATAAATTATAAAACACAATGTGCAAACTATTTGAAGCACAAATATAACTAAAAAATACTATTCAACATATACAATTAATACACTATTAATTTACCCCTTCACTAAAATGTACAACCATCTAACCACAATGTACAATCTAATCAAACTACTAAGCCAAGCATTTAAAAATAAAGCCATTAGGCTGCCCGTAGTGGTCGGTCGACTGGTTCGGTCACCGCTGCGCCGACCAAGTCGCCACCATTGCAACATGAGGGTCGAACGGGGTCGGTCGGCTCTAAAATTGACGAAGGGTGATTGTGCTGAAGGAAAGAATCAAAATTTTGTTTGTAGTAGCTTCGGTTAACAGGAGATGAATTATTTCCACGGTCATAACTAAAGTTATTGTTATTTGTAATTTAATTGTTTAATAAAAGTATGGTCGCATAACATTATATTGCCAGAAAATATAATCACATGCTAGTTAAAATTATATAAATTATGCATATTTTATGCCAAATATATATAATTTTTAGATTTTTTATATAGAAAAGTTCAATCCGCCTAGGCCCCGCCTAGACGGCCTAGGCGTTAGGCGGTGGTTGACCGCCCGACTAGCGCCTAGCGTTGTTTGCAACCTTGGGAAAGGATTAGCAGAAGACCTGTTATTAACAGCAGCAAGTGGAACTTAGCATATACAGCCGGGATAATCTAAAAACTTATTGTACCAATAACTTGAAGAGGAGAATATAAGTATATCAAGCAAAACATTTATTGAAACCCATAACTTTTACCCGATAAAATCTTAAATTAGCACTTCGGTTGTTTAAACAACAGTCATTATAAACAACTATTAACCTAACTAAGAAGCAAGCAACAATTAAACAAAAATAAAATGGGGCATTGAATAAAGGTGGGCCAAAAGTGGAACAGATGAGGGTCAGAGCTGCGAATGTTGAATCAGTGGCTAATACGTGCGATGGCTGCAACCACCATCTTTGAGTGTGGATGCCTTGCCAAGGTATTAGCCTCAGTACAGTACCCCTAACCAAGACATCGGGCATGGCTGCAACCACAGTTTAAGTCAGGCTGGCCTGCTAAGTTCCCATTCTAGGTAAATTATGGTAAACAGCTAATTATCATCATTGCCTCGATAAATAAACAATTAAGTAGCCTATTTCATATTTGGTTTATACAGTCTTACGTAATACGCGTTATAGTGTTATACACACATACATATACTAAAACAAGATTACCATAAAGCAGCGTTTGAGGTCTGCAAATATAGTAGAAAAGGCGAATGCCAACTATCGTTGCAGCCGCAAGTTTGGGCAAGCTACCTTGTCAAGATACCGGTGACGCCAAATAACAAACATAACAAAACAACTGCCACATAGTGCTTCAGCGCTCATATCTTCTATGTTGGATCCGGACGGGTACCAAACACAGATTTTCGGGAAGTCCGAACGTTGCCTCGGATTTGGAAATGCGTGTCCAGATAAAAGGTGCGACCCTCCCTGGCTGCAAACACAATGGCCCAGATAGATGGGTATGTGGCCCACCATGGCTGCAAACACGACATTATGCTGCCTCGCCAAGATACGGGTCGATTTGACCGGTGACAATATAGCGACTTAATGTAGTCATAAAATAATAAATGCACACACGCAATCATATCATCATCACTTATAATAAGGTGACGTTATATCCACAAACAGGATTGTCACCTGTCAATAATCAAATCATACATTATTACTACGGAAAAGATACATCGAATTTCTGATTCTAATGTAGTAATATCCAGACCAGTATTATACAAATATAACAATGATCGTTGTACTGTTCCATAAAGTTTCAACACGATTCGGACCCGTTCAATATGTGCCGTTAGATTGACCCAGCGGCAACTATTCATATTAGATTGACCCGTATAAGCTAATGACCCGTATTCATCACATAACAATAAGCTAATTAGCAGTTTTTATTAGTAATCCAAACACCCCTATAGTCTTATTACATTAAAACTATTAAAAATCCTAACTTTAACCTTATACCCATTTCAGAAACTCAGTTATATCACCCACGAAAATTAACATAACAATATATTCACTTTAAGCAATTCCAATAACATAATCTTGAACCAAACAACCTCATTAATTCTACAATCAGCCTATGAAACAACAAATTCAGTAAGAAAATAAAAATAAATAAATAAAATCTAAACAAACAATACAATATTTTTATCCGCACATATATTAAATCCCAATTTTTTTAAAAAATAATAGAAGAAAAAATATGTATACCTGATTTTGAAAAAAGACACTTGTTTAATTAAATGTCGTCTAAAAAATAAAAATTAAGAAGTATGTAAAACAAAACATACCTTGTTCCTCATGGAGTAGAACATACGTTGTTCCTCACGGCATACAAACATTATAAGTATATCAAGCAAAACATTTATTGAAACCCGTAACTTTTACCCGATAAAATCTTAAATTAGCACTTCGACTATTTAAACAACACTCATTATAAACAACTATTAACCTAACTGAGAAGTAAGCAACAATTAAACAAAAATAAAATGGGCATTAAGTAAATGCGGGCCAAAACTGGAACAGATGAGGCTCAGAGCTGCAAATGTTGAACAAGTGGCTTATACGTGCGATGGCTGCAACCACCATCTGAGTGTGGATGCCTTGCCAAGGTATGAGCCTCAGTACAGTACCCCTAACCAAGACATTGGGCATGGTTGCAACCACAATTTAAGTCAGGTTGCCCTGCCAAGTTCCTGTTCTCGGAAAACTATGGTAAACAAAATGCAGCTAATTCTCATCATTGCCTCGATAAATAAACAATTATATAAATATAACAATAGCCGTTATACTATTCTCAAGGTTTTGACCCGAAAAACATTAGATTCACCAGGATATTCCTAGCCGTTAGATTAACCCGGGAAAGTGTTAGATTGACCGGGACATTTGTAGCCATTAGATTAATTATCAACATATATGTGACTCTTCTTGAATCTTCTTCCACATAATTAAGTAGCCTATTTCATATTTGGTTTATACGGTCTTATGTAATACGCGTTATAGTGTTATACACACATACATATACTAAAACCAGATTACCATAAAGCAGTCTTTGAGGTCTGCAAATATATAGCAAAGGCGAATGCCAACTGTCGTTGCAGCCGCAAGTTTGGGCAAGTTGGCTTGCCAAGATACTGGTGACGCCAAATAACAAACATAAAAAAATAGCTGGCACATAATGTTTCAGCGCTCATATCTTCTATGTTGGATCCATACGGCTACCAAACACAGATTAGATAAAAGGTGTGACCCTACATGGCTGCAAACACAATGGCGTGCTGCCCCACCAAGATACCAGTTGAGTTCACCCTTCAAAATTAAACAACTTATTTGACAAAGAGAGTATGCACCAGTATTTGTACTTGCCTTAGATTTGCAAGTGTGTTTCCAGATAGAAGGGTATGTGGCCCGACATGGCTGCAAACACGACATTGTGTTGCCCCGACAAGATACGGGTCAATTTCACCGCTGACAATACATCGAATTAATGTAGTCGCAAAATAATAAACGTACACACGCAATCATATCATCATAGTGCTTCAGCGCTCATATCTTATATGTTGGATCCGGATGGGTACCAAACATAGATTAGATAAAAGGTGCGACCCTACATGGCTGCAAACATAGTGGCGTGCTGCCCCACCAAGATACGGGTCAATTTCACCGTTGACAATCCAGCGACTTATCGCAAAATAATAAATGCACACACGCAATCATATCATCATCACTTATAATAAAGTGATGTTATATCCATAAACAAGAATGTCACCTGTTAATAATCAAACTACACATTATTACGACGAGAAAGATACATCGAATTTCTGATTCTAATGCAGTAATATATATCCAGACCAGTATTCATCACATAACAATAACCTAATTAGGAATTTTTGATATTGAACCATTGCTATTGACCCCTATGTTATTGAACCTATGTTACTGAACCTTTGATATTGAACCTCTGTTTTTGAACCACTGTTACTGAACCTTTGATATTGAACCTTTGATGCTGAACCTTTGATATTGGACTGTTTCTATGAACTTTTGAATTGTGAACTACTGATATTGAACCTTTGATTATGATGACTCACATATTGTATATTATGGACCTTTTGCTTTGACCTGTCAGTTTGATACTCGGGCCGTTAACTAGTCATGGAGGTACCATGACTGTGTCATTGATGCACCAATGGCATGACTCTAGTATGGTTGAGTGATGTTCCACACCGTCCCCATACTATATTGATTATGCGCGCTTCATATATATTGTATTTGCCACTATTGTTTTGCAGGGGGTGTATTGATGCATCCTAGATTTGTACTGTACTGTTACTGTTATATATATTGTACTGGTGATGTGGTGCGTGTGTGCATTACACCCTCTCACATACTGGGAGCTGATCACTCCATTGGCTACTTGAGGTCTCCCATCCTATTGGATTGGTATTTCGAGGTCACCCCTCCGAATACAATGGTTACTATTGGATACTGACTGTTATTGCTACTGTATTGTACTGTTGATATTACTGTATTGTACTGTTGGCTCGTGGTGGATTACTGACCCTTTTCTTTTCCTTTACCCTACTTTACATACTGTTACGCTTCATATATATTGCCTATTGTTTCTTATCTTGACTTCAGTTCCTTATCATTGTTATTGTATTGTTATATCTGTTCACTGAGCTTTTTAAGCTCAGCCGCGTTTCTTTTCCTGCGGCAGGTTATTAAGCTAGGAGTTGGGGGCTATCTTGGGATTGAGAGTAGGATGTTGAGAGTGGATTGACCCTAGACATCATAGACTTTTGGATACCATTGCTATTTATTTTGGAGACTTAGACATTGTTATATTTCATTTCATTTGGACATCTTTTGGAACTCTTGTATTGTTCAAGTCACGTTGACTTGGTATCTTTTGGCATTTATTATAAGACTTCCGCTTGCATTGTTTATATGTATTGTTCTGATTTGACGCCATAAGTGTGATACTTCTACCCTTGTCGGGTTGGGGTGTTACATGTTTATTTCAAATACAAGTGCTCAAGTTCTGATAAGAACAAAGGCGTGTTGATCGCTTGTGGATTTGCTAAAATTAAATCGTCTATTAAGTAAACAATTTGATATTAACAAGTTAAATAACTACGTATTAATGTATACAAATATTTAAAAAAAATCTAAATTTTTTACTCCAACTCAATGTTCGTCTACAGCTACATCTACAATTATAACAACAATTAATTTTGCCAAACATGCTCATAACATATCAAATTCCACTAAAGTTCGAGTCAAAGCCCTTACAAGCTCAACTCGGCTAGACGTTATTAATGTTTGAGCTTGAGCTCAAACTCGAAGAATAACAACATTGTCAACCGAAAAAGGCTCGTGATAAAACCTTGCCTCGTTTGCAAACAACCATGTTACTAATTGTACTTGAAATCATTAGTTTTTGGTAACACTCGATGCACATGTTTTAACACTTATTAGTTAAGAAATATAATGTAATAAGGATTTTTTTAGTCAAGTTAAACACCCCAAAAGGGTTCAGGGACCAATGAAAAAGAACTCATGGAGGGACCCGAGTCTTTTTTCATGAGTCAGAAATTCTTTTATATGTACTTAACTTGTAGAGTATCATTTAAGACATAAGTTAGAAAAACTCAATGTAATAATATCATACAAAATACTCATGTTTGTAAGTCTGAGGAATTTTCAAATGCTTACTCTTATTTTGGTGCTTACCAATGGATAAATCCCCACCATCCATGATAAACCTAAGATTTAATATGGAAATCTAAGTCCACGTTTTTTTCTCTTTTTTCTTTGTCTTTTTGTCTTTTTTATTTATTAACATTTTTTTTTGGGAATTCACGTTTATATTTTAAAATTATGTCTTTTTGTTTTGTTTTTTTTAAATTCACGTTTTTTTTTGTTCAAGTTTTTTACGCTTTCATACATTTTCATCTGAATTCATACATTTTCGTTCGTTTTTATACGTTTTCGTCCGTGTTCATATGTTTTTGTCATTTTTTTTACGTTTTCGTCTGATTTCAGACGTTTTCGTTTGTTTTCATCCGTTTTCGTACGTTTACATCCGTTTTATGACGTTTTCATACGTTTATATACGTTTTCGTCTGTTTTTAGACGTTTTTGTCCGTTTTCATGCATTTTCGTTCGTTTTTACGTTTTCGTCCATTTTTAGACATTTTCGTCTGTTTCAGACGTTTTCGTCCGTTTTTATACGTTTTCGTCTGTTTTCATACGTTTTCGTCTGTTTTCTTACGTTTTCGCCCGTTTTCATACGTTTTCGTCTGTTTTCTTACGTTTTCGTTTGTTTTCATACGTTTTTGTCCAATTTCTTACGTTTTCATTTGTTTTCGTCCGTTTTATGTCGTTTTCGTCCATTTTTCATACGTTTTCAAACGTGTTTTTACGCTTTCATACGTTTTCGTCTGTTTTCTTACGTTTTCGTCAAGTTTCATACGTTTTCGGCCATTTTCATCCATTTTTATACGTTTTTGTCTTTTTTTAGGTTTCCATGTATTTTCGTCCGTTTTTAGACGTTTTCGTCTGTATTTTTACGTTTTCATGTATTTTCGTCAGTTTTACACGTTTTTGTCAGTTTTATACGTTTTCAGACGTTTTTAGACGTTTTCAGACGTTGTCATCTGTCTTTTTATGTTTTCATCCATTTTTAGACTTTTTCTTCTGTTTTCGGACGTTTTCATCCGTTTTTATATGTTTTCGTCCATTTTTATACATTTTGTCTGTTTTATACGTTTTTGTCCAGTTTCAGACGTTTTTGTCCGTTTTCATACATTTTTCATTCAATTTTGCCCGTTTTCAGACGTTTTCATTTTGATATTTGTAAGTGACACTTATTTATCTCTTGTGATATAACACTGTAAGGAAGATGAAAAGTATTACATTCTTCATCATGTATGTGTTATAGTTGTGATACTCAACTAAGAATGTGATGGTTGTGTTTTTGAAAATATTTAGGAAGATTTTTGTGTTTTATGATATTATGAAATATTAGAAAAGTTGTTCAACTGAAAACAAGAGATGTTATGATACTTTTGTTAGACTTGATTTTTCTATTTAATGGATACATTGTGCATGTTTCGATAGGTTTTATAGCGGGATTTGAAAATATCTATGGTTGAATCAGCAAACTAAATAAGCTATGGTTGAAGATAGCTCACATCTTTATAAACAAACTGATATCACCTCACTTGTATCATGTGTGATATCACTGGTGTTTGAGCTTACTCAGTTTGTTTATAAAGATGTGTGCTTTCTTCAACCATAACTTCTTTAGTTTGCTGATTCAATCATAGATATTTTTAAATTCCGCTATAAAACCTATCGAAACATGCATAATGTATCCATTAAATAGAAAAATCTGCCACAAGTCTAACAAAAGTTTCATGACATCTTTTGTTTTTAGTTAAACACCTTTTCTAATATTTCATATTATCATAAAACACAAAAATCTTCCTAAATATTTTCAAAAACACAAATAAGAAAAATGAACAGAATCATCACAGTAATATAATAAGTGATGTTTATTATCATTTCTTTCATATATACTTGGTAAAATACTAAATTCTTATCACATTTGGTATGAATTTAATATTTCACATTCTTAGTTGAGTATCACAACTGATAACACATATATGATGAAGAGTGTAATACTCTTCATCTTTCTTACAGTGTTATATCACAAGAGATAAATAAGTATCACTTAAAAATATCAAAATGAATAAAAAGGAAGCAAACTATGAAAATATAGACTTGATGTATTCTCAAAATCAAACAAGTGTTGCATTAAATTAACAATTTTTTGAACAAAATAAAAATTCACCTAAAGAGACTTTAACCCTTTTAGTTCTACTAAGAGTATAATATCACAAGTGATAGATAACATTGGTTGCATTAAAAAAATAAGAGCTTGTTAATTGCGATGAAAGGCACAAAAACTATCTTGTAACTGAAAATCATAAAAATATTAGAAAACACATAGGTGATAATATATAAAAATATACAGAGCAATGAATTATCTCAGGTGATATTAAAGGTTAAAAAACATACTTGTTTATTTATGAAATATCACAAGTGATATTAAACATTAACTTTTTTATTATAAAATATCACAATTAATATTAGACATGTAATATAATAAAGTTTAATAATAAGCATTAAAACATATGAAAATAGAAGAAAACGTATAAAAACTGCAAAAAGAGGACGAAAACGTATAAAACGGACAAAAACGTATAAAAACGAATGAAAAACGTATAAAAACGAATGAAAAGCGTATAAAAACGGGAAAAAGCATATGAAAATGGACGAAAACGTATAAAAACGGATGAAAATGGACGAAAACGTATGAAAACCAACGAAAACGTCTGAAAACAGATGAAAGCGTCTAAAAATGGACGAAAACGTAAAAAAACAGACGAAAGTGTATATAAACCTATGAAAACCGATGAAAATGTAAAAAAAGGGACAAAAACGTAAGAAACAGACGAAAATGTATTAAAACGGACGAAAACGTAATAAACATACGAAAAGGTATGAAAACGGGCAAAAACGTAAGAAAACGGACGAAAACGTATGAAAATGGACGAAAACGTAAGAAAACGGACAAAAACGTAAGAAAACAGAAGAAAAGGTAAGAAAGCGAAAGCGTAAGAAAAGCGAAGCGTAAGAAAAACGGATAAAATGTATGAAAGCGGGCGAAAATGTAAGAAAACAGACAAAAACGTATGAAAACGAACGAGAACGTAAGAAAACGGACGAAAACGTATGTAAACGAACGAAAACGGACAAAAACGTAAGAAAACAAACGAAAACGTAACAAGACTGACCAAAACGGACGAAAATGTAACAAAACGAACGAAAACGTATGAAAACGGACGAAAACGTAAGAAAACAGACGAAAACGTAAGAAAACGGATGAAAACGTATGAAAATAGACGAAAACTTATAAAAAGCGGAAAAAATGGACAAAAACGTATGAAAACTGACGAAAACGAAAAAAATAAATAATAATAATAATAAAACGTGAAATTAAAAAAAAGTGATTAAAAAAATACAAATAATGAGAAAATAAATAAGAAAGATAAAAAGACAAGAAAAAAATATGGACTTAGATTTAGAATATTAAATCTTAGGTTAATCACCACTATTAGATCAAATTAGATGAAAGGTGGGAATTTATCCCTTAGTATGCAAGGATTTTTGAGAATGCAAAATAAAGTGCCTCTTGTAAGTCTTTGATTATATTTTCAAGCTAAAATCCACAAATGATTTCACATTTAAATATTTAATTGATGGTGAGTAAGCTAGAAATACTCCTATTGTCAGGGTTTTGGGTTGTGGATCCAATCTTGACCCATTTTTCTATTTATTGAACAACCTTCCTGAGAGCATGGAGTATCACAACGAGGATCCCTCGCTATTCCAACGTGGCACCCTCGCCGGATCTCGCTGCCCACCGCCACCATACCATGTGGCTTCGCCAATTGCATCTTCGCCGTTCCAACGACGAGCAAAAAGACAAAACGAAAAAGTAAAAACTATCCGTTTCAACAATGGTTATTTTTATTTTTATTATTATTTTTTTTTCAAATTCAAATATTACCCACCCACTCTATATATAACCACTTTATATTACACACACAACTCACACAATTCACACACAAAAATGTCTCGCAAGAATTTTTCTCAGCAATTTCCAAGTCCATCAAAGTTGCCGGAAACACGCTTTTCAACTTGAACAAGATCTTGAAAACTATAGGGAGATTATGGAAGATCAGGCACGCGAGGAAGCTGCTCGTCATGAGCAAGAAGCAAGGAAGCTTAGTATCTTCAAGATAACTATTTTGACATAATGGAGACTCGGCTCGTTAATGGCGAGTTTAATTCCCCTTCAAGTTCTGAGGGTTGGGTCTCAGCTGATTCGTTTTTTTTAAGTTTTAGTAGTTTTATTTTCATCGTATGTTTTTTTTTATTTTTCGTATTGTAGTTGTATTTTTATTTAAATGAATTAAATGATTTTTATTGTGTTTGGAAAATATGGAAAAGAAATAAAATGAGGGTGGGTGGGGCCTAAATGAAGAGGTTTGAGTTAATTGTGATTGGGGGTATTTTTAAATGAGTGTGCTGGAGTGATGTGACACAAATGGGGCCCAAATGAAGAAGAATGTTGTGCCATGATACTCCATGCTCTTAGTAACTAGTCAGACACAACTGTCAAATTTTGACTTAAAATCAAAGAAAGTGTTGACTTTGCATGATATTATTCTCTTTTACAGATCAGTAAATTACTAGCAAAAACCTTTAGGCTAAACACAATAGCAATCTAGTTCACCCATGTCACATCAGCTTTCTCTCTCCGACGACCTGACGACGACCTAGTTGCCACAGTGGTGACCTAGTTAACTTTTTTTCTTTTTTTCCTTTTTTTTTTAATTCATATATTCTAAATACATATATACGTGTACATGCATGTCCTTAATTCTAAAAACGTGTACATGCATGCAAATACGTGTTGTACATGTATGCAAACACTCTTTCCATTGGATAGACCCCTTTATGCACACACAAACATCAAAACATAGACGTAATATTGTAAGAAAGAAAAACTTATTATTAGTTCCATCCTGTGTTTCTTGAACAACATAGTGATTGTAAGAAAAAAACACTTATCATCAGTTCCATACTTTACCTCCACACACTTCTTTGCCAATCAAGTCAGTATCGAATAGCAAGAATGGGAACCATGTAATCCAGTTCATGTTACTAGCAACAAGATCCACATGGGACGTGTAAGAATTTTTAGAAGTATATATTACTAGCAAGAATGGAAACCATGCAAAAATATAAGAATTTTTGGTAGTATGTGTATGAAACTCGGTCGTTCACTCAAACTAGTTCACTTGCATTATGTTGCTCGACCGATCACAACCCCAACCCCACAGTGGAGCAATCGAACCTCGACCAAGGTCGACCTATCCTCTCGACCGAACCACTGTGTTCAGCCTTACAAATTAACTTGGACCAACATGACACACCATGGGGTGCCTTTTATGAGCACAAATTGTTGTTTATGTTAACAACATAATTGATTCCTTTATGACACAATAATATTCTTTTGGCTATTTCTTACCCATGACCACTTGCATTTGTATTTGGCTATTTCTTACCCATGTCCCACTTTAGATCTTAAAATAATAAATTAAATTAAGATAGAAAGTAGTGTACGAATAAAATAAATAAGAGTAAAATGCAGAAATCGTCCCTGTGGTTTCTTGGGATTGCAGATTTCGTCCCTACAATTTCGAAAGTGCAGGCGGCCTCCATGTGAGGAAAAGTTGAGTTCATTTTCGTCCATGGCCAAATTGAAATGACTGAAATACCCTCGTCTTCATCCCCTTTAACTTTACAGGGACGAAATCTGCAATTTGAACAAACCACAGGGACCATTTATTTTTTGTCGAAATTTTTTTTCGAAAATAATTTTTTTCCTAAAATAATTTTACCAGTTTTCATCCGTTTTTCGTGCATTTTTTTAGATTATTGTCCGTTTTTTATCTATTTTTCTTACGTTTTGTCTATTTTTATTCGTTTTTGCCTGTTTTTATCCGTTTTTTTTTCCATTTTTGTCTGTGTTTCTTACTTTTTGTCTATTTTTCTTACGTTTTTGTTTGTTTTTGTAATATTTCATCATTTTGAAAAGAAAAAAAAATCAAAAAGAAAAAAATTTTAAAAAAAAATCCAAAAAAAAAGTAGAATTTTTTCGCAAATTTGAAATAAAAATTCCAAATTTGCAAAAAAATTCTACTTTTTTTTTTGGAAATTTTTTTTTCAAATTTTTTCAAAAATTTTTTCTTTTTGAATTTTTTTTACGTTTTTGTTTGTTTTTGTAATATTTCATCAATTTGAAAAAAAATTCAAAAAGAAAAAAAATTTGAAAAAATTTTAAAAAAAAAATTAGAATTTTTTCGCAAATTTGAAAAAAAAATCCAAATTTGCGAAAAAATTCTACTTTTTGGAAATTTTTTCAAATTTTTCAAAATTTTTTCTTTTTGAATTTTTTTCAAAATGATGAAATATTACAAAAAAAACGTAAGAAAAATAGACAAAATGAAAGAAACACAGACAAAAATGGAAAAAAAAAACGGAAAAAACGGATAAAAACGGGCAAAACGAATAAAAATAGACAAAACGTAAGAAAAATGGATAAAAAACGGACAAGAATCTAAAAAATGAACGAAAAACGGACAAAAACAGATGAAAACTGATAAAATTATTTTCGGAAAAATTATTTTCGAAAAAAATTTCGACAAAAATAAATGGTCACTGTGGTTTTCAAATTGAGATTTCGTCCTGTAAAGTTAAAGGGGATGAAGACGAGGGTATTTCAGTCATTTCAATTTGGCCAGGGACGAAAATGAACTCAACTTTTCCTTACAGGGAGGCCGCCTGCACTTTCGAAATTATAGGGACGAAATCTGCAATCTGGGCAAACCACAGGGACGAATTCTGCATTTTACTCAAGAAATAAAGAGTTGTGTTTAATGATCGATGTTAGGGAATCGTAAAACGCTTCAATTCGCCAGAGAGATATTCATAAAGTGCTTAAACAATTAATGCAGCTTGAGTCGATTAAAGATTAGGATATAATATTCACATGCAACAAATAAATTGCATGCAAAAGCGAATATATGTAAAGATTATTCACAGATCGACCCAAAATCTTCGATTGTAAAACCTTGTAAATCTCAGAAAGCGGTTTTGTTTAGGGTTTTGAGGTAGGACCGATTAGGTCTGATACCATGTAAAACCATATGTTTACATTGAAACCCATAGGTTAATCTTTATTAATCATCTACTATTTATAATAGTGAAACCCTAATACTCTAAACCCACAAACCGAGTTTGGGCTTATCCTTATCTTTTAACAGCATTATTTTGTGTGTCCTTTGTATAAATATGTATAATGGCTAGTTTTGGCACCAAATAGATCAACATTTGTCACAATATTTGTACTTACATTGAATGATACACTCATAGCTGTGTTCAATTAATGTGTTTTTATAGATACTTAAAGGAGGTCAGAAAAAATGTTGCTTCTTTATGTAGAGTAGTACTATTTTTTTACCAATGTAGTGTGTGAACAGTTTTGCTTGGAAAAATTATTGTGTAAAAAGTGATGATAAGTGACCAGTGGGGCCTGCTTTCTCGTCGACATTTACAATGGGTTAAACTGTAAAAAAATAAAGTAGAAAAATGTTTTAATGAGTTGTATATTTGACTCTTAAACTTAATTTCAATAAGGTCACTTTAATTTGGTGAAGATTAATAGTAATCATTTGAGCATGTTAGTGGTAAACATTTTGGATATTTATAGAAAAACTCGGAAATGACAATTAAGCTGCGTATATCAGAGAAAAAATGACCTTAACTTTTCCCGAATACCCTGAACAACCCGTTTTTTAGTTTAAATCATTTGCTCTAGTTTTGAGTTTGATTTACACTTTTATATTAGACTGAATCATGTTAGAAACACCTTGTATGTATATTGTTTGGTGAGTCAATTCTCGAGCAAAGTATATACTCGATCCTTACGTTCCAATTTTATTGTCTATAATTTTTTTCGGCTTGTCTCAAATTAATTGCCCACTATTATTTATAGTTGTTCAACGAGAGTGAAAGATATTTGAAAAAAAAAAAATAGTACAAAATCTTGCATCAAGTCCCCATCACGGTCATTTTCCGACCTAATTCCCTAAATGGTCATGAGCAACCACGCATCTCCGCAACTCCACTAAAATTGCGCCACTTGTTCATTTACAAAGGCCCACATTAATTTCCACAATTACGCAACCGATGGCTGATTTGACTGATACTTTATAAGGTAACAAAAATCTTATTTTTTAGATATTCTTTGATTTTCCAATAAAGTATCAGTCAAATCAGCCGTCGGTAGCGCAGCCGCCGGTTGCGCAATTGTGAAAGTTAATGTGAGCCTTTGTAAATGGACAAGTGGCGGAATTTTAGTGAATTGCGGAGATGCGTGGTTATGCATGACCATTTAAGGAATTAGGTTGGAAAATGAACATGATGAGATCTTGATACAATATTTTGTACTATTTTAGTACTTTAAATAAAGAAAGAAAGAAAAAAAAAAAATTGTTTTGAGGGATGTGATTTCAAGCACAAGGATTCGTTTGTACAAATGAAAGTGATAGTTGGACCTACATTAAAATATACATATCCAAAAATTATACACGGGTTCGTTTTAAATTTTACACATGTTCATTGAATCATAGTAAAGTTTTACCACATTGGTAGTTTGTTACGGCAGTATCATTTTTTACATAGCTTTGTTAAACAATAATTTTCGGTCCCGTAATAAATATCGAACTTACAATTTTAGTTCATCTGAAAATAAATTTTCATTTTCACATATTAACTAGTTAGATGATTTTCAATAAATATATGTGATATTCACTGATTATCGGACACTTTTCTAAAACTATGTCACACTTGTAGTAGACATTTTTTATTCGACGGAGGAGTAATACCGTACAAACTACTCATATACTGAGGTTTAGGATCGAGAAATCCTTCTGTTATTAAGGTTTTGGGTTGTAATTATTAAGTGATAGAACATATCCTAAGCCGGTGATATATCGGTTGGCCCGAGCCTCCCTCGTGTCAACCGACCTGTCACCCGATAGTGATTCGATATTGACCCATTTTTCTAATTAATGAAGCTTTTTTATTAGCTAGTCAGACACATTACTGTCTTGGTTATCACTTTTTGACTATAAAACCAAAGTAAATGTTGACTTTACATGATCATTATTTCTTACAAATCAATACCAAAAACCTTTACAATTTTGGACCACATGACATCCCATGTGACTTATGAGTTTTTTTTTTTTTTTGAACAATGATTACCACTAGTCGATTATATGCTAACAAAATATAATAGATTCCTTTAGGAAACGATAATATATTTTGGCAATTTCTTAACCACTTGCATTATTTTGTGTCTCGAGTGTACACTGGTTAGTTTTGGCACGAAATCGGTCAAAATGCGTCCTAATATATGTGCTTACATCTCCTCATATTGAATAAAGTAACGCGATTGTGAAAACCATTTAACGTTTTACATTTATGAGATAAATTGTTTTAGCATTAGAGCGCTATATACAGTGTAGTGTCATGGGTTAATGCTGTGAAATTAGTGTTGTCACATCAACATTCTTTTTAATAGATCAGAATCTATCACTCAACACAAAACTCTCCTCTCTAAAAGCATCTCGAATGCATAAACTACTAATAACTTTTTACTATTTTAAAAAATCTTTTGAAAGAGTTTTTTGCCATTGCATTGAAAGCTTTTTAGAAAGACTTGATAAACTGCAAGTCTTTCTTCAAAATTTTATTGATTGAATATGATATGCATTAAATGCAAAAAGTCGTTAAAGACTTTTTGCATTGCGAATACTCTTATACAACACCTTTTTCGGTGCCATAAGACAACCATGGACCCCACATTTTTTTATTTTATTTTATTTTTATTTTTAATTCAAATAAAACAACACATTAAACTAAAATGAAAAATTTATCACTAAAAAAATACATCAAATAAGTAAAAAAAAAAAAAAAAAAAAAAAATACATGGTGGGTGGCGCCATGAGCTCAGCTAGTGATCAGCCACACCATCCACTCTACCGTGGCCTCTTAGAGCACTCCCAATGGTTAACGCCGGACCGGTGTTATTTCGGCGTTAACCGGCGTTATTCCGGCGTTAAAGTGCCGGTGTTAACACAATAACGCACGTTATTTGGGTTTTTTTTTCGCCCCTAAATGAGGGGTTGTTTTTGTAAATTGTTGGTGAGTTAAGGTTTAACTTGGGATGTTATGATTGTGGGTGTTTTTTAGGTGAGTTAAGATGAAATGATAAAGCTAATGTGGCGCTGACGTGACACGGTGTTAAAGTTTAACACAAATTATGATTTTGAGTGCTTTTATGTTGATACTTTCTTTTGAAAATCTACTATTCAAATTATATTTCGTGTAAAAGATATGCCACAACACCAATTTTGATGAATACTAGGGGTGTGCACGGTTCGGTTTGGGTCGGTTTTTGGCTAAAACCGAAACCGAACCACAATGTTCGGTTTTTGTAGAACCTAAAACCGAAACCGTTCGGTTTTTGGCGTTTCGGTTTTTTCGGTTTGTTATCAGTTTCGGTTTGGTTTTTCGGTTTTTTCGGTTTCTAACTGTTAATATTTCGGTATGGCCAAATTATACCAAAAACTTTTTTTTACGTACAAAATTAGTTATTTTTCTTTACTTTTTTTTCAATATAAGCATAATAATGTTTATTGCATAATTCTAAAATTACAAACATATAAATGAGACATACATATATAAGTGAATATACACGTAGTATAATCATCATCAAATACTTATTGATATATTCACACAAAACACGCGACACGACAAACACACACATAAATACAAACGTTAAGATAAATATATTATAATTCCACTCACAAAATGAATATGAATTTATAAATTTGTTTTATTTAGTTATTTAATCATATTATATTAATTAGATATTATTATATAACAAAACCGATTCGGTTCGGTTCGGTTTTTGCGGTTTGGTTTTTGGATGAAAACCGAAACCGAACCACATTTTTCCGGTTTCTGAAAAAATAAAAACCGAACCATCGGTTTTTAGTTTTGGTCGTTTTTTTTTGTTCGGTTTTCGGTTCGGTTTCGGTTTTTTCGGTTTGTTTTGCTCACCCCTAATGAATACACCCCCCTGTACGAGTATAGCATTATTACATCAGATTTGACTATTCTAGTAAAGAGCCTAGACCCATGTTCTGATGTTCATACATAGTGGTTGGTGGTCATGTCGTATTCGTTTCGAGCCACAATACAAATACTTGGTAGGACAGTCGATAAACCCCACATCCCACGCTAGAGATTTTGACGAGACTATCAAAATCAGTACTAAAACTTTGCAAACCAACAAATTCTTTAATCACAAGACACAATTACAAATTTACATCGACTGTTCTGTTCGTACTCCAACCAGAAGCGAAAAAGACGATATGTAAAATTGTTGATTCGTTGCACGAAACTTGTCGTCTGCCGTAATGCTTTAGTGCATTTAACATCCACTTGTGTTTAGAACAAAATCGTACGTAAACCACTCGGAAGTGATTTGGTAAAAGGCTTATGACTATCATCACTAAAATGTGAAAGGTTTCAAGTTTAATTTTTGTTAAGTGTAAACAACCAAATTATACTAGAATATTTCTTTGTAGACATATAGGATATATCATGTATATCAGTTAACATGTTACGAATTTATCGTGGTTATAATATCAAAGGTTCAATTCTCAACTCTTTGATGTTACAAGTTACAACTGATACATTAGCAGTAGACCAGATCCATGCACATGAGAACATCTTAAGTTTTTGTTGAAGCATTTAATTATTAGTCTTTTGTCATATATAAGTAACATGAACTACTTCGCGAGCTATATATCCCGAAGCTAGATATACCAATCCCCATAGATCAGAAAAGTAGAGCTCTTCAAATGGATATTAGGAGAAAAGGCAAGTGAAAACAAAAGATCCTCGAGAGAAAAAGAAAATTGATGAAGAAAAAGTTTTACTCAAACACTTGATTGGAACAAAGTCCATCCCGTCGTTGTGTAAAATTTCTAGTTTTTGGATTATCGATGTAGATTTTTGTCCCTAGAGATCAAGTTCATAATGTAGTATAAACTACCTCATATTTGTTATATAGTTTAAATTGCTTTAAAAATTTGTAAGATTTCTATTGGAACAATGTTGGTTCAGTAGCGTAGAGTAGGGGTATTTGCATCCCACATTGCCTCATGAACCAAATGACCAAGGTGAATATCATTATAAAATGAGATGCCAAAGTTCATAACGTAGTTTAAGGAACATATTTTTTGTCTTCTAACCAAAGTCCATTGTTAGACTATGTTTATCAACATCTATCACAACCCAACCTCTATTAAAATATACACAATTAATCTATATCTTTTTACCAACAACCTAACCTATACATACAACCCATCTATTCTTTAGGAAAAAAGAAAAATAAAACAAATAGCCATTCACTAGCCACCATGTGCCAGATTGGAGGTTGGCAATTTAGATTGCCATGTGACTTTGGCTGTGGGAAGATTTGAGAATTTTGATTACAATATTATTATTTGTATATGATCTATTCAAGAGGTTGGGTTGTCAACCAATTGATAAACATAGTCTTAAGGTGTATTTTTTGGTTGCAATTAGTAGTTATAATATTTATTAATCAAGCCTGTCACATATATCAATATCAATTTATTTTATCATGTTTGTCCACTTTCTTTATCTCAGCCTTCATAACAGCTTGCCCAGCCGTAAACCCATTGCCCCGAAAATCCACGAGGGGGGACACACCAGTGAGGTCCACACAAGCATGTTTCCCCCTGCCCATCCAAAAACCAAAACATCGGGCAGCGGGAGGACCTCCTCAATAGGGTGCGTAAGGAAATTTACGGGAGCTTCCTTTTTCGCGAAATCCCCGCCCTCGAAGGACATCAAACAACACATCCCGCACCAAGTCGTGGCGGTACTTGAAACCGGGAGCTCTTTGCGGTGCACGGCATGTTCCCCAAACTTGTCCAAGGCGACCTTATGACACACGGGGCAAGGCTCGTCCACTGGAACAACGGGATCATTAGGCGATATTTAAGGATCGCCCTATATTCGATTGGAGACATGTCTTTGCCCTAGCCCCTCAATGGGGATGACGGTAAGGAAATCCTGTGTGTGCGGTTGCTGCAGACATTCCATAACAGCCTTCTGTCGCGGGGACAAACCAAAGTCCATTCCCAAATTCGGGAGATTTTACTGATGAGGGCACTCGCCAAAGTTTCCTGAGGTTTTGGGGGCGGTGTCCTACTAGTGAAACCGCCGAAATCAAAATCTGGGAGGGAAGCATGCAAACGCCCCAACGCCTGCCCATAATCAGGGTCAAGGCTAGAAACTCCGCTGTTACGCAGGATATGATCCTGCAACTCCCATGATTGAACCCTTGAAGCAACAAAAGCATATGAGGAGACATCATGATAAAGCCTGCTCTGATAAAGCCTGCTCTGAGAATCAACACGTGTTTGTTCCTTTTGCTTTTGACACTTTTGGTTCCTTAGCCCCTGAAGCTGTGCGTTTCTTGGATCGGGTTCGTAAGATTGTTCGCAGCAATATATCGGCCCCGAGGGGTCACGATTATGTTTTCAGTAGAATAGGGTTTGCTATTCAGAAAGGGGTGGCGGCGCAGCTTGTTGCCCGCTTACCTACCACCTTGATGTAAATCCCAAATTACTATTAATTTAGTTTAATTTATTTTATTAAATTAAAAAAATTGGTGTATTGTGATAAAGTTGATTTTTAATATTCTAATTAGTATCTAATATTAGTGAGAAGCTTTATTGGATTGGTAAAATGCTCGAATAGATTGAGCCTAAATGAGTTCGAGTGTGAGCCTTATTTAATAGTCTTGCTTGAGCCCAAGCTTTATATATTAAGATTTTAAGGCTCGTGAGCCAAAGTGACAAAACCAAAAACGAGCTTGAGCATAGTGTGCTTAACTAGAGGCTCGAGTTACGTAATACTTTAGTGAGTCATGCAATCGCCTCCTGTCACAGAAACGGAGCCGGTGAAACCAATCCCAATGGATCAACATATAGGGCTCTTCAAATGAGTATTGGAGTAGAAAAGGAAATTGAAAACAAAAGATACTCAACAGAAAGAGAAAATTAATGAAGGAAAAGCTTTACTCAAACACTTCATCGAAACAAAGTCGATCCCATTGTAATCTTATATTGTAAATTTGGCAATGTACATTTTGTTTATAATGTGGTTTTCGTATTTGTTTGATGTTGTAAAACTTGTGCAAAATGGATCGTTCAGGCTTTCAAGTTGACGTAATTGTTATTATCGTCATTCAACAAAAAGACGTGGCATAAGGCAGTATCCAATTCCGTCAAAGCGGGCTACGGTAAAACTTTTTTCAGATACGGGAACGAAAATATAAAAATCTCTAATCAAACAAAACATTATTGGTCAAGTAAATAAAATTTATAATCAAACATTCTCGTACCAAACAGTTCTAACAACTGAATAAATATCAATAACAGACGTCAAAAAACAAGTTTCAGAGGCTCCATCACTATCAGTAGATACTCCGTTAGTCCATTTTCATTCAACTTCCACATTCATTTCGAACTAGATTGTAACAATACTAGGCAGTTTTTTCGGCCGTGCTTGGATGACTTAAGTGTTAAACAAATTTACAAATTACCACTTCTGTAACACTTCTGTAACATGAAGCTTATTAAAACATGTAAATGATCAAGAAAACATGCATCTTTATAATTATAAGTAACTGTTAGATAGGATGATTAGAAAGGACACACAATGCATCATTCAACCCCTCAGTTTAACACTTTTTTGAAAGGTCATAAATTTTATTAAATCCAATTGATTCATACTTGACGAATTTTCCGAATTTTCGTACTACTATCGACGATCTAAGAATGGGATAAAGATTTCTTCACCTAGTATGTCTTCTTACTCAACCACCTTCACTCATATCCCTCTAGATCTTATGACAATTACCAATTTTTTAAACATTTTTACTCATTTATGAATTCACAACATCAATACTCTTTTTAAGCATCACAAGAATAATACTATAGCCAAAACAAGGTTGATCATATGTTTTACTGTTTTCCAAAATATATACAAGAAAAATATATACCCCATCTTGTCACCTCATCTCATTGATCATTTGATTGCCATCACAATTTACAAACCATGCTATACCTAATAGTGTTGAGTGTTTGACCACCTTTCTCCACATATTTCATGTATTCAATAGTGTTGAGTGTTTGATCATATTTTCCCACATATTTCATGTACTCGATCATTTTCTTTTACATGCAATTTGAAATAAAATATCTAAGGTGTAATGGTGGTCGACGTCACCGCCGTTAACTCAGCATCACATTACTTTTTCACATCACCATCGACAATTTGTCAATTTGTAATAAGACTATCAACTTCACTACCAATAAACCACTTATCTATAAATATATCTCACAACATACTATCACAAACAAAAATAAATATATCTATTTAATGTTTTAAATTGTTTTGCTATTTGTATACTCCTTGTTTCTTAGTTTGTTTTGAAATTTAGAATGTTGAATACAATAAAACAAAAAAATATATCAATGGATTAAATCGTAGAATAGCAATATATTTTTCAAAGTGTATCATTTTGATACGTGTACCTTTTTAAAGTTGTAAAATATCAACGAACATTCATAAGTGTTTCAATTTGGTATGTAACGATGACGTGTCATACCTGAAAGTCTGACACATGACACCATTTATAGCGTAACACATCATCGTCAAATACCAAATTGAAACACTTGTGAAATTACGTTGATATTCTACAACTTTAAAAAAACACACATACAAAAACGATACACTTTAAAACGTACATTATTATTATTATTATTATACGACTTAATCGCAAATATCAATGCCACAACTTTACCTTTTAGTCCAACATCTCCCATCCCCCTCCCTACGTTATGCCATCCCTTGACCAACGCCCTTCATCACTTCCAATCCCATCAACTGTTATAACTTATTTATTTAGTTGTACCATTTTCATAATTGTATATCAAATAATATTTTTATAATTGTGTATCAGTAAGGTTATCTAAAACTAAGACATATGTTGCATATTCGATCTTTAACTCAACCAAAATGAATCCAAAAAAAACAAAACTTCGATACGATATATTTCAAAATCCATTACACGAAAAATTCTACTAATAATTTCAAAATCTCCATATGTGAATACATTTTTCTTGTAGACATGTACTGATCGATATACCAAGAATAATGGATGAAAAATAAATAATTACCATCCATTTCCACAATCGTCATACATCCTCTATAATGTCCACCTACGATGGCTAAAAAACAAAAATTGAAAAAATTAGCTACAAAATTCAGTGGAGACGAGGAGATATAAAGGAGAAATTAATATTTATAAAGTATTTTAGAATAAATATAGAGCTCTAAAGCTAAAGAAACATACATTAAGACTTTACATTATATTAGTCCTCATCTCATCATCTTTGTCCTTCACACATTCACCCACCATCATACTTAACAAAAACACGAGGCAAGAAACAATAAACCAATGTTAGTTTAGGCAAATATAAAAAAAATAAACAAAAACTTAAGATGCGAGATTCCAAAGTTTCCAATCTAGAAATACATACTTTAATCGCAATCAAACTATACACAAAGTTGAGAGAGAGAAAGAGAGAAATTTGAGAGGGGGAGAAAGTAAAAGTTGAGAGAGTGAGAGAGAAATTTCTTAATGAAAGAATTTGACAAAGAGTAAAAAATAAAAGAAGTTACATAAATAGAAGGTAATGAAAATGAGAAACAATGTCACACTATTTTAGTAGACGTGTCTTTTTTTTAGAAGCTGACGTGTCATCTCCTTAGGCCTTCACATTGAAAAATACACTCTCATTTATATAATAGGTAGACATGTAATTCGGCCAACACATCTAAAATACAATTACTTAGAAGTCTTATCCAACCCCACACCAATGCCAATCGTCCCCCTCGTTTTCCCTATCACTTAAATGACAAATGTGTTAGTGTCTTAGTGCCCAAGGGTGTAATCAAGTTAATTCGGCTCGATATAATTTCAAGCTCGAGCTTGACTCAGTTACATTACTTCAAGCATGTTCAATTGAGCCTTTATTTTTAAACTCAAGTGTGGTTAAGCTTTACTTTCAAACTCAAGTTTGGTTTCTTAACCAATACATTATGAGTTTGGCCTACCTCGACTGCTCAAGGTAAAAAAATTGAGCGACTCGATGTATTGAGTTTGGCTTAACTTAACTTTGCTGGGTGAATTTAGTTGTTAGTTGCTTTGATTAAAAATGATATAATAGAAAATGTTGTTTAAATGCTCAGGTACCAATGGTTGTGTAACATTTCTAATTTATGGATTATCGAGATAGATTCTATGCCTAGTGATCAAGTTCATAACGTAGTATAAACTACCTCATGTGAGTGATCTAGTTTAAATTGCTTTATAGAGTAGATTTGTAAGTTTTCTATTCACACAATTTTGGTTTTTTTTTTGGGTCACTTGATTCATACACACTTTTGACTTGAGAACCATACACACCTATAGGTTTAATGATTGTATTCTATTATTTTAATTATTTTTATTATTAAATAAACCATCATTAAATAATGATTACCTCCTTTTTTTTATATTAATAAATTAATTATTTTGTTATTATTGTGACTTTTTGTACCATTTATTATTTTACAAGTAATTGTTAAGTAATAATTAACTAATTATACTTTTTTATTTAATAAAAATATACTACATGCTACAGTAATAAACATGTAACAAATATTACAAGTATCATTATTTAAAATTAAATGAGAATTACAAGCGCACAATCAACTTAATGTCTTTTTTCTTTATGTTTTCACACGATTAGTCCGCTTTCACACGTTTTGGTCTGTTTTCTTACGGTTCAGCCCGTTTTCATACGTTTTCGGCCTTTTTTATACGTTTTCGTCCGTTTTCTTACGTTTTCGTCTGTTTTCATACGTTTACGTTCGTTTTCCTACGTTTTCGTCTTTTCATATGTTTTTGAAAAACATTTATGTAATCTTATACTTTTGGACCTCTTGTCACAAATATTATTTATCGAATGGTAACTTTTTAAAACGTCTCATTAGAGTTTGTTTTCTATAAGTTATACTTTGTGCTATGAACTAATACCTTAGTGACATTATCTTCTGCTGCGATATTTTGGGGGTGTTACAACGTATATCGATACAAATTACGTAACTCAAATGAACAAAATCAAAGTTCATTATTTTATGCGGTTTTTTTGAAATTTTAGTAGCGTAACCCAAAATAAAAGATCAATATTTTATAAAAGATAAATAATAGGTCTCTTTGTATTTAGTTACTTGTGTGTATAAAACGTTTGTGTTGTAAAACATAAGTTGTTTAAAGTTTCACAACAATTTGTTTTATATAAAACATTTACTCGCGAGTTAAACAAAGAAAAACTAGAAATAAAATTTGAGTATTTAAGTAAAAAAGGTAAACATACGCAAAAAAAATAAAATAAAAAAAGTAAAAAAAATAAAAAGTTTGTGACTAAAGTAAATTAAGTAAATTAATTAACAGAGCTGTAATGGGGTCTCATTAATTTAATGTTGTGTTGCATTGTTAATAGTAGGACCCCTTTATATTTTCAAAACTAATTTAAGTCAAAGTATGTATGAAACTAATGACCTTTTAGAGTAAGGAAATTTGCATCCCACATTGCCTCATGAACCAAATGACCAGGGTTGAGATGATTATAAAATGAGATGCCAAACACATCATCAAACACATATTTCTTGGCTTCTTCCTTAAATCATTGTCATGGTTTATTTTTTAGGTGCAATTACTAGTTATAATATTTATGAATCTATTCATCTTTCAACATTAATTTTTTAATTAAAAAATTAATGTTTTGTGATGACTGGATTTTTAAAATATTGTAATTTGTATCTAATATTAGTGAAAAGCTTAGATTGGATTGGTTAAAAGCTTGTATGAGCCGAGTTTAAAAAAGTCCGAGCGTGAGCTTCTTTTCATATTCCAACTTCAGCGAGCCATATGTATCAACATCGCCTCCGTCACAGAGCCAGTGAAACCAATCCCCATGGATCAGCAGATAGAGCTCTTCAAATGGATATTGATGTAGAAAATCTTTACTCAAAACACTTCATCGAAACAAAGTCCATACCATCTTTGTAATCATTGTAATGTAAATTTATGTACACGTTCATCAGACAAACACTTCTTCACGTCATCATCATTTGCATCAGTGTCTCCATTGGTTGTTCCATCGGAGGTAAAAAACTTAACTACATTTATATTTCCCTTAAACACACTCACATATTTGTTTTTGTATAACGATTCAGTGTGCCGTTTAACTGCTCTTGTTAACTTCCAAAAATGGGTACCCACGTAACAAGTACTTAATGATTAACACGAACGGTATTCTTAAAACTTGTTCCCTTTGATCGAAAAATGCTATTTGTTCTACTTTTTCCAAGCACGTGTTCAATGTACACAAATATTTAGATTGTGTTACATAATTGCCCACGAAATGAACTTTTGTGATTCAAGCAGAATGATGGTGTCGTTGGCATATATAAAAGAATTAAAGAATAAATGATCTCTCAGACATTTTTACATTAAAAGATGAGAGAAACTCATAAACATATTACATAAGTTCCTTTCATATAAGATTAAAACAAATATTGTACCATCAAGACCTAAGTGACTTCATTTAAATACTCTATTAGTCTCATTCAACTTACACCTTGTTATATTTACCGGGGTAAGAAGCCCTTTTACTAAAAAAAAAAAAACTTACACCTTGTTACTAACGAGATTGTAACATCATTGTGAACACCCTTTGCAAGTGGGGCGGCTGCACAGGGCCTCCAATTCCATGGGTATCCTTTTTATAAATTATATCAAGTTACATATGCATGAATTTAAGTCCTTGGTTAAGTTACTATTGAAACATGTTATATGATTACAACTAGAATACTAGATTAAGAAAATATAGAGTGATGATTGCATGTTTAAGAATTCGTCACCAATTGGACGGCCCTGGTGACAATACATGTAATTCGGCCAACACATCTAAACTGCAATCACTGAGACATCTTATCCAACCCCACACAATGCCAACCATTCCCCTCGTTTTCCCTATAACTTACATGACATATATGTTAGCGCCTTAGCGCCCTTAGGTGTAATGAAGTTGAACCGGGTCATTAAAATTATAAGCTCGAGCTCGACTCAGTTACACTATTTCAAGTATTCAAGCACGCTCAATTGAGCTTTTAATTTTAAAGTCAAACTTGGTATCTTAACTGATACATTATGAGCTTGGCCCGACTTGATTGTTCAAGGTAAATATTGACCGACTCGATATATTGAGTTGGGCTTGACTCAACTTTGTTGGGGTCATGGTTGGTTAAGTGCGATAATGAAATGTGTTCTACTTTCTTTCAAGCATATGTCCAATGTACAACAATGTTTAGATTGTGTTACATAATTGCTCACAAAATGAACTTTTTGATTCAAGATGGTGTGCTTGGCATATAAAAAAGAATTAAAGAATAAACGATCAATCAGACTTTATAGCAAAAACTACATAAGTTCCTTCATATAGGTTAAAACAAATATTACACCCTCAAGACTGTGACTTCATGTAAATACTCTAATAGTCCATTGTCAATCAATGAACAGGTTTAAAACTTTACATTTTTTTAGGTTGACTTGTATCAAAACTTGTTTTAGCCACAACCCGTGTTAAGCCGTTACATAATCTACCCATTCAATCACATTCTATATCACATACATTTTTATCCTGTTTTTACGTCAACAATCTCCACTTTTTTCTAGAGCAATGAAGGTGATGGAATGACAAATCAAGGGTTGATTACCAGAAGTGCACGTGCTTCCGGTCACTTTTTTTTTTTAAATTGTGTATGTGTGTAATATGTGTGTGTGTGTGTGTGTGTGTGTGTGTGTGAATGTGCAGGAAACAAGAAGACAATGTTTTTTTTTTTTTTTGACCGGTTGGAATTAGGCTCCAAATGAGTTGGAATTGGGTTGAAAAAAATTTTATTAGTTGTTTTTTTTTTTTTGAAAGATAAAATTTTTTTTATAAAAAATGTTATTTATATTTTTTATAAAAAATGACTAGTAAAATGTTTAGGTTTCTTATTATTAGTATGTGTTGTATTTTTTTTCCCCGTATCATTTTTTTACGTATCGTGTTTATTTTTATTATTATTGTGTTATGTACTGTATTTTTATTTTGAATGAAATGAATTTAGTTTATTTGGAAATGAAATTGAATAAAGAAAATAAAGTGGTAGTGGTGAGCTCCAAATGAAGAGGTTGAGGTTTGTTATGAGTGAGGGGGGAGGGGTTTGTTGTGGTTAGTTGTGGAGAAGTGAGATACTGATGTGACGCTGAGGTGGCAGTGATGAAGTGATGATGTTCCATCACCATACCTAGGGGTGTCAAATGGGTCGACCCGACCTGACCCGAACCCGATAAAACCTTATAGGGTCGGGTTCAACTCGGCTTATCGGGTCTACCGGGTCAACCCGACCAACCCGATAGCCTTATAGGGTCGGGTTAGGGTAATATTTTTCATACTTTATTGGGTTTGGGTTCAACCCGATAACCCGATAAATATATAAGCCTTCCTCGTTCTTTTTTTCATTTTAAGCCTAATAACACTTAAGACCCCTACCTGATATATCATCATTTTAGGCTCAATAAAACTTTATATGTGTTTGTTTGGCTTTGGAACTGAATTGGTGACTTTACTTTTCTGGATTTGAATTGGTTAGCTAATGCATGACTTTCTTTGTTTATATGCAAAATGCCAACAGCAAAATGCCAACTGCATCATGTTGTTAGTCTTACTCAATGTTTTAAAAACCGGGTTTTTAATCGACCCGGTCGAGTCACCGGGCACCGGTTCGGCCGGTTCAACCGATTCGACCGCCGGTCAACCGGTTTCCATTTTATTATTTTATTTTTTCCGACGGGTCAACCGGTTTGATCACCGGGTCAACGGTTCGACCGCCGGTCTAACCGGTCAACCGGTTTTCATAAAAATTTTTGAAAAAACCAAACCCGGCGGGTTTCATGACCGGGTTGACCGGGTCACTCAAAACCCGGCGGGTCTAACCGGTTGACCCGGTTTTAGAAACCCGGGTTTTTTGGACCCGTTTTAGTGGCCGGGTACCGGTCCGACCGGTTGAACCGGCCGGGTCGACCCGGGTTTGAAAACATTGGTCTTACGGATATGTTAATGTTTTTTTTAGCCACTTAACTTTTTTTCTAAGGCCACAAAACTCTTTCCTAATCTTACTGATATGTTAATGTGTTGTGTACTTATGTAGTTATGTTAATGTGTTGTGTCTAGTCTTACTGGTTTGCCATTGCCACACAAGTAGACAACAATGAAGTAATATTTTACTTAAAGATACAATCACTTCCAATCAATGACTTTAGGTGTCATACTTGTTGCTTTTCAACTTCCAAATAAACATAAATTTAAAAACTATTTTCACAAACTAATATCATATACGAAACACCACATAAAGCAAAATTTTGGTTATACTTTAGTGACAATATCAATATATATTTACAAGTTAAATGACTTTTAACAAATGGGATGTAAGAAACAGATGCTAACAATATGGTTGCTATAGTTGCCAAAAGGGTACTTCATATAGGTATAATGTTTATAAGCAAATTTTATTCAACTGTGTTTTATATTGTGTTAGGGACAGCCAACTTAACACAACCCGATAACCCAACCCGATTCAAGCCGAAACCTGATAACCCGATATCTTATAGGGTCGGGTTAGGGTCAATATTTGGGACACCAAAACCCGAATCAACCAGACCCGGCCAACCCGATAACCTGGCAACCCGACCCGATAACACCCCTTACCATACTATCCACTCTTATAATATTAGACACCTTTCATTACTACTAGTACTGTTTTGAATTTTATTTCTGGTAGATATTATTAAAGGCATTATGTACATTACTACTAGTACTGTTTTGACATTTATTTCTGGCTGATATTACTAAGGGGATAACTTGGCTATAATCTTTCGTAAAAAATACACTAGCTATGAATCATGGACTCACAGAAAAGAATCATGACTCACAAAAAGAATCAGGAACCCACATTTATAGTACAAAATTATAGTCAATTGGCTACAATAAATTGTAGCTAATATATTCCCTATTATTAAACGCGTTATGTACATTCTTACTAGTACTGTTTTGACATTTATTTCTGGTAGATATTATTAAACGCGTTATGTATCATTATTCAGGGAAGTTAAATGGTAATTGCTGAGAAGGTGTAAATGACAAGAAAGTCAAAAAGTCTATTGTTTACATCACAATAATGCAAAAACCGGACCTCCATCCATTAAAGATAACAAGGACCCACACAGTTGTTCACATCTTCAATATGGGTTGAGTTATTAAGACCCCCCCTAATTTTTTATTAAGACCCCCCCTAGATTTTTTGTTTTTTTTTTATTTTTTTTATTTTTTTTTTATTTTTATAATTTTGTTTATATCAAAAAGCTATAAACCTGAAAATGCGGAACTGTAAATATAAAGTTTAATAAGTTAAACGCTTAAAACTGTCAATCTGAAACGGCCTGACAAAAACTGTGTTATCTTGGAAAAGCGGGGGACAAAAGGAATATTCCCTGGGGACAAGGTGGCAGGGCTATGGGTAGGGAGGGTTGCAATAGTAGGACCCTTATATACAGGGTCGAGTTATTACAACGGTGCCTAGTATTTTATTAAAACCCTCCCTACTTTACTAGGGTGTACTTTTTTTTTTTTTTTTAAGTGTGTAATAATATGTTTTGTGTAATAAGTGTGTAATAATATGTTTTGTGTAATAAGTGTGTATTAATGTTTTGCATGTTAAATATTACCACATTAAATAACTGCAACAACAACAATTATTATTAAATTAAATTAAACGTCAACGTTAACATATTATTTAAATACAACAACATAACACTACATATGAAGATTATTCATCTCGTTTAAAAGATCATGGAGTCTTGCACCCGACTGACAAGCGTGATCCTCAGGATTCCTTGCCAATTCTAACTCCATCTCCAGCATCTTTATTTTTGTCTTCACAGCGATCTCATTATCTTTAGCAGCCTTGATTTGAGCACTGCGTTGAAGATGAGGCTCGACTTAAGTACCGTCCTTCAAATTCATCTTTCCAACTGAAGTATCGACACCCATAGTCATCTGACTGGTACATTACATGTTAAGAAAATAATAAGAAATGTATTTTTAACAAACAAACTATTTACATAAAACCCTAAGCAAACGTATGATTATTTACCACTGAAAGAGGACATGCATAATACGGTCGGCCTGGAAAGGATTTCGTGGATTTCCGTTCTATAATAAATCCTCTATTACATCGACACCAGAAAGGATTTCCTTGGCTCACCTGACAATGTTATTATTAATTTAAATATAAACAATAATCAATCACTATGTTTACAACATAAATCATTAATCAATTATTTACAACATAAATCGGTAATCAGTCACTATGTTTATAATTATTTACAACATGAATCATTCACTATGTTTATAATTATTTACAACATGAATCATTAATCATTTACAATGTTTTGTATGTATATATTATTTACTAATTTGGTAGTCGATTCCTATATAATGATTCCCACCGGGATGCGGCATCGGATCTGTGCCTCCTCCATTGTGGGTGGAGTTGCGGAAGTGGAGAATCTTCGTCTAGCGTCTGAACAATGTAATGACCTACTTCGTTCCCCACACGGGCTATCACAAGGGGTTCAGTTCTTTGTGAGAAGTCCGGACCAGCGATAAGCGGAAAACACGTATTCCAACCCCTGAGAGATATAAGTGCAACGGGTCGTCTAAATACTTCTGCAATAACCAACCCCGTATTTGGCATGTCCATGTAGATCGGTGGTGCATTTCCATTTTCGAACCGGTCTATTGTGCGGCGAAGTTCGTTAAAACCATCTTCCCACCACAAACCCATGTAAACTTGCCAATTTAGGTCCATCTGTTGCAATAACATCTGCCTAACTTGGCGCTACAAATCTTGTTGTTGCCAAACATCATGGGCAACGCACCGAAACCCACAATTTCCGTCACCCACCACATTATATATGCTGATTATGTATGGATGCCAAAGGACTGGAAGCACACCCATCAACATTTAAACTTTCTGCATCTCCATCGCAACCTGTGTCTTATCGAAAAAGGACTAGGACCCGTGAAAGAACTATGTCGGGCAGGCTCTTTGTTGAAGTTAGGGACTTGTCTTGATCTTGTAGCGGTGCTTCTTCGGTGATTTACGGTTGGAACTTCATTCAAGTCCGGGACTTCATTCAAGTCCGGGACTTGTGTAGCCTTGCCCATTTTGTCCTTTCTTTCGGACGTCCACGGGTATTTTTGAATAACGGTTCCGTGTGTCATCGATGCAGGTTGGTATATCGATCTCAACCGTTAGCATATTATTCTTGACAAGCGGCGATGCTTTGGTAAAAACATTCCTGAATTGCCGAATGTCATCTCTAAACGAAGTATCATGATGATGATGATGATGATCATCATCATCATCATCATCATTACTGGAAGAGCCATCTTCAGGCGGTAGCCTATTGATATTAGGCCACGGAACATGTAGGGTTCTCCAAAAAATATTAACTTCTTCCATAGAATGGAAGCGTCACGAAATCATTAAAAGTAGTATATTATAATGCCGCCCGTAAATCATTGATATTAATGGGGAAAACAACTTGATAGTTATAAATTTACTTACCATGATATACATAGTATTGCATCTCGTGAAAGCATGGCGGTCCGTAAATATGCGCAACTTATGGCTACAATTGTCTACGGTGATAGCCAGGTGGAGTTCTTTGTGCATGAGATTGAAAGCATGGTGAGAAACTTTATACCACAAATCTTGAAATAGTAGAAAATTACAATCATTTATTTTCTCACCGATGCTTCTATTTAAACTCTCTTTTATCGAATTTTCTTGCGCAAATACAATCTTATCGATTGCACTCAACAACTTGTCTAAATTGGACTGTGTGCCGCCCAAATATAATTTCAACAACGCGTGGTGAGCCTCAACTCTACATGTTGTTGTGCGGCGAAGGAGCGATATTCATCGGTGATGTCAGAGACAAACATGTGTGCGTAATCTCGCAGCCGGTTATCCGGATACTCGGCGATAGCTGAAAAAAAATAAGTGAATTAATCAAAGGTCATTCGGGTGCTTATTAATTGAATAATAATAAAAAAAATATAATTAACAATTTAGTACGCGCATGGTTGACCAAGCGTTGTTGTAGACGCTCATATTGTTCCTCGAACAAGCGTGTCGGACTTTAACCAACCTATCCCATCTCCTTTCAATGGATTCATACTCATCTATCCCACCGCATCTGTTTCTCATAAACCTCATCAAATTTTGCTCTATATGCCATCGACAGAGTAATTTGTGGCGGTAGGAAATTCGCTCTACATGCCCCAACCAACGCTAAATCTCTGTCGGTGACAATAACACGTGGGTAGTATCTTTCGTCTATCACCTCTTTTATGCGTTGCAATACCCACTGAAAATTATGCCCCTTTTCACCGTGTATAAAGCATGCGCCATTGAAAATGTTTTATTCGTTGGAGTTACTCCAACAATTTCCAACAATGGCAATTTAAACATGGTGGTATTGTACGTGGAGTCCATCGGCATGATTTCGGAAAGCGTCGCCATAGAGCATTGAAGTGGGGTGAACAAAAAATAGCTCCTCAAGCTCATTATGCTCATTCAGCCTCGGGTAGTATGCATACCACTGAATCCACCGGATGCGAGTAAAGGACTTGAATTTGAGTTCTATCACCTACTCCGGCTCTCCGGAACTTATCAAGTGCGTTATATATAGTTCTAACGCTAGACACGTTATCCGGATTACGTCCCTTTATTGTCGAAAGTATATTACGTGGTGGTACGCTATACTCTGACAATTCTTTGACCAAACTCAACTCATCATCTTTTAATCGCATTGCATATGGCACACCATGCAACGACTCTAGCAACTCATGATTATGGCTATCACACTTCACCCTCAAAATCCAATTATATTGTGTTGGTCTATATTTTGCAACTAATCTGAATGGACAATTGCTTTTTTTTGTTTTGGTTTTCCGTTTTCCACTACCGTGATATTCATAAATCCTGCCCTTTGTACACCTATAATTAATTTCGAACATCGACCATTTTCGATTTGGTTCTCTTTTTAACAATGACAAAACCAAGCCCCGAGGCTATATTTTGCACCCACTCAGTTACTTCCTCGTGAGAACGGAAAGCCTGAAAATACATAACAAATTTTATAAGACACTTTTTTTTTAACTAATAATTTTTTAATACTTTCATAACAAATTTTACCTCTTGTCTGATAAATGGGCAATCCTCTGATACTTCCTCGCGATAACGGAAAGCCTGAAAATACAATTTTTTTTTTCAACAAATACTTTATATTTACATTTTACAACCTTTTTTTTACTTTTCTTTTACAACTTACATCATGTTTCATTTACAACTTAAATATACAAAATAATCTTTTTTTTTACAAATGACAATTTTTTTTTTTACAAATGACAATTTTCTAATAACTCAACCCATTACTAACTCTCCCTTTAAATAAAAAAAAAAAAAAAAAAAAAAGAGAAAACGCGTATACGCGTTTCTCTGTCTAACCCACCCCATACACACACATCTGTCTCACTCTCTCTCTCATTATCATCACACACACGCAAATGTTTTCTCTCTCACTCTCTCTCTCTATCATCTCTTTATCTAACAAAATTTCTTAGATCCATGGTAAGTTCTTGTTCTGATTACATGTTCATGATGTATTTAACATGTTTGTTTGATGTTTATGTTGAGTTAAATCAAAAAACGCGTTTTTTTTATTTAGGGTTTGGGTGATTGTGGTCTGTGATGGTGATTTTGTGATGTTTGTGTGATTCTTGGGTGATATTTGGGGTTAATTAAATGGATCTTTAAAAAAAAATGAAAACGCCTAATTTTTTTTTAGGGTTTGGGTGATTGTGGTCTGTGATGGTGATTTTGTGATGTTTGTGTGATTCTTGGGTGATATTTGGGGTTAATTAAATGGATCTTTAAAAAAAAATGAAAACGCCTAATTTTTTTTTAGGGTTTGGGTGATTGTGGTCCGTGATGGTGATTTTGTGATGTTTGTGTGATTCTTGGGTGATATTTGGGGTTAATTAAATGGATCTTTAAAAAAATGAAAACGCCTAATTTTTTTTTAGGGTTTGGGTGATTGTGGTCTGTGATGGTGATTTTGTGATGTTTGTGTGATTCTTGGGTGATATTTGGGGTTAATTAAATGGATCTTTAAAAAAATGAAAACGCCTAATTTTTTTTAGGGTTTGGGTGATTGTGGTCTGTGATGGTGATTTTGTGATGTTTGTGTGATTCTTGGGTGATATTTGGGGTTAATTAAATGGATCTTTAAAAAAAATGAAAACGCCTAATTTTTTTTAGGGTTTGGGTGATTGTGGTCTGTGATGGTGATTTTGTGATGTTTGTGTGATTCTTGGGTGATATTTGGGGTTAATTAAATGGATCTTTAAAAAAATGAAAACGCCTAATTTTTTTTTAGGGTTTGGGTGATTGTGGTCCGTGATGGTGATTTTGTGATGTTTGTGTGATTCTTGGGTGATATTTGGGGTTAATTTAAAAAACCCTATGGTATAGCGATTACAAACTGCTTATGTGAGATGGTGATTATGTGATGTTATTGAAAGCGCAGAGTTGTGGGTGCAAAAGGGTAGGTTAACACCTTGATCTGCGACCATTGAGTGGTATGAATACCGCTCGGCCTACCCCAATCCACGGGATCTGTGTGGTTTCTTGTGAAACTGCTTATGTGCTTATGATAAAAATGTGCTTATGTGCTTATTGAAACTGCCAGAGTTGTGTGGGTGCAAAAGGGTAGGTTAACACCTTGATCTGCCACCATTAAGTGGTATGAATACCGCTTCGGCCTACCCAGTCCACAGGCTCTGTGTGGTTTATTGGGAAACTGCTTATTGCACACAAGCAGATTGCACACAGCCCGATTAGAACCGTTCTAACATTACTTTATGGGTTGGGTTATTTCAACGGTGCCTAGTATTTTATATCAACCCTCCCTAGTTTTAGAGGGTTTGGAGATGAAATTGCTTATGAATCTGAAAATAACAAACTGCTTATACGCTTGATAAGCAGTTTGTTATTTTAAGCTGATTGCTGTTTTTAAAAAAACTGGGATAAGGCAATGATGATTTAAAATAAAAACATGATTTTGGCTTGGCATTTCCGAATGGACGGCAAAAAAATAATTTATTTTGCAACCTTCGATGTTGCAGCCATAAATGATAATATGAAACTTATGATTCAAAATAAAAACATGATTTTGGCTTGGCATTTCCGAATGGACGGCAAAAAAATAATTGATTTTGCAACCTTCGATGTTGCGACCATAAATGATAATATGAAACTTAATCTGAGCCTAATGTTATCTCTATTATTAATGTGTAAAGTTTCATTACCTCTGGTGATTGAGACATGTCGGCAGCTTAGGTATTTGTTGTTTCTTTGTGGTTTGTTACTTGCGGCTTGTGTTTCACTTGGCTTGTGTTATAACCCAACCCTATGTACTAGAGAGGGTTGATCTAAAAGACCTGGCACCGTCGAAATAACCCAACCCTATCTGTAACTTGTGTAACCTTCACTTGTTGTAACTTGTTGAACCTGCTTGTGGTAACTTGGGGGTACTTTGAAAATAATTTAGTTTGTGGTGAGAGTAACTTTGTGGTAATTTGTGAATGTGATACCTTGTGGTGATGAGGCTGAGTATAAATTGGGAGGTTTCACTACCTACCACTTTGAGATTGTTCCCTTGTGACTTCCTGCAGTTTGGGAATCTTACTGCAGTTTGGGAATTTTACTGTTGCTTTTGGTATTTGCTTGTGAACACTTGGGCAATCTAACTTTGATCTGTGCACTTGTGTGCACCAGTTTGGGAATCTTACTGCAGTTTGGGAATATTACTGTTGCTTTTGGTATTTGCTTGTGAACACTTGGGCAATCTAACTTGGTTGCAATCTGGTATTGTGCAATCTGATGTGTGCACTTGTGTGCAATCTGCTGCACTTGGACAAAAAAAATTTCAAAAAAGGCGATGACGATTGGTTTTATAACCGAACGGCGCAGCAAAGTGATATTTTGTCACTTTGCGACCTTCATATCCGAGCCTAATGGTTTTCTAAATTGGTGATGATGTTAATCTGAGCCTTTATGCAATCTGCTTGTGTGGTAATGCAATCTGCTTGTGTCATAATGCATTCTGCTTGTGTGATAATGCAATGCGCTTGTGTGATAATGCAATGCTGCGTGTGATAATGCAATCTGCTTGTGTGCTTATGCACTTGGACAAAAATGGCGATGACGATTGGTTTTATAACCGACCGGCACGGCAAAGTGATATTTTTATCACTTTGCAGCCGTCATATCTGAGCCTAACACTTTTTATCAATGGTGCAAATGTTTTTCTAAATCGGCGATGATGTTAATCCGAGCCTTTATGCAATCTGCTTGTTTGCTAAATCTGCTTGTGTGATAATGCAATCTGCTTGTGTGCTAATGCACTTGGACAAAAAAATAACTTAGGACTTGGACAAAACTTCTTGTGTGCTTATGCACTTGGACAAAAATAATACTTGTGTGATTGTGTGCTTATGCACTTGGACAAAAATAAATATGATGCACTGCTTGTGCTTATGCACTTGGACAAAAAATGAAAAAACAGACTTGTGGACTTGTGTGTGTGCTGCACTTGGACAAAAAATGGAAAAAAAACAGCAAAAAAACAAAAGTACACATGAACAGTAAAAGTACAAAAACACAGAAAAAACAGTACCCTAAACTAGGGGGGGTTTGCATGGGGGGGGGGGGGTAGACAGGGTCTTAATAGTGTGACCCTATATACAAACACTTACTAGACACATTTATGTATACCACCCAAACACTACTTCACTTCTTTCTGTAACAACCCAAAACCCCCCCTTTTTTTTCAGATAAACAAACATGATGTCTTCAGTCAATCATGACGACTTTGCTCACTTAAGAATCCCCCTTGAAAATGTTCTATCCGCCACCAGCAACTTTGATCACAAAAATTTCCTCGGAGAAGCTGAGTTTGGAGATGCTTACAGGGGACAGCTCTTTTGGTCCGGTGAGTTGATTCAAATTCATGCTCTGAGGTGGAATAAAGAATGGTATGACGAAAATGAACAACAGTTTTGGATGGAGATTTCCATGCTTTCTACTCTCAAGCATAAAAATCTTGTTTCTCTTGTTGGGTTTTGTGATGAGAATGATGAGAAAATCATCATTACCAGGAGTAATATCAGGGGAAGTCTCAGCAATTATCTAAGTGACTCAAGGATGACATGGGTGCGAAGATTGGAGATATCTGTCGGTCTTGCGAATGCACTGAGCTACATTCATTATGATGAGCATGAGCCACGTGATTTTAGCGTAATACATGGAGACATCTGCAGTGCCACAGTTTTATTAAATGATAACTGGGAGCCCAAGTTATCTGACTTTAGAATTTCCATGAAGATTGAAGCATCTCAGAGGCATCATTCATTCCATGTTGATGAAGTTTGGGATAGGGAGGGGTATACAGACCCAAGATATTTAGAGACTGCACGTGTGAACCACAAGTCAGATATTTACTCCTTTGGGATAGTATTGTTTGAACTACTATGTGGTAGGGAATCAGTAAGTGATGATCAAGATAATAAGTATTTGGGTCCCATGGCCATTACCCATTATAGAGAGGAAAAACTCGATCAAATAATTGATCCGAGTCTACGCAAACAAATGGACCCGCAGTCATTCGACTCAAGTCCACACGTCTGATCGTTGTTCACAAGCAGAAACACAAAACAAAAACTGGATTACTAGAATATGCTCGCTAGTATTAATCAGAAAAGTACTTGCTTACAAAAACTGATATTGAATGCATACTTTGACAAACCACAGCTCGGTTTGTATATATAGGGAATAGAACAAGCTTTCCTAATCCTACTACAATTCTAATATCACTATAATATTAAAACCGACATTCCCCCATAAGCTCGGGTCAATTGCTGCTGCCCCATGGGCTCGGGTCAGACATTAGCCCAACATTCACCCCCCTAATTTCTGACTCGAGATAGGGAGATCTTCAACTCCGAGTAACTCTTGCATTTCCTTGAACTTAATCCTTGCGAGAGCTTTCGTCGAGAATATCGACGCGTTGCAAATCACCTCTTACAAACTCAACTTGTACTTGGCCTCTTTCAACACATTCTCGGATGAAATGATAACGTGTGTTTATATGCTTGCTTCTTCCGTGAAAGACTGGATTTTTCATAAGTGCAATAGCCGATTTGTTGTCAACAAATAAGACCACCACTTTCTCTTCCATTTCGGTTATTTCACTCAACAACCCACGTAACCATATCCCTTGACACGCGGATGAGGTTGCAGCCATGAACTCGGCTTCACAAGACGATAGAGCCACCGTGTTTTGCTTTTGTGAGCACCAAGTGATAGGTGATTTACCTAGATAAAATACATGCCCAGTTGTGCTTCGACCATCATCTTGGTCCATAGCAAAACTACTATCACTAAACCCCACTAACTCCTTGGTCTTCTCTTGGTTGTATCGTATTCCAAAATTCAAACTACCTTGGATATACCTTAGTATTTGTTTCACAGCTGCCATATGTGATTCTTTTGGTTCTTGCATATAACGACTAACCAAACCAACCGAATAAGATAAATCAGGTCGAGTGTGTAGTAAATACTTTAGACAGCCAACTCGTCGTCTATACAAAGTTGCATCAACCGGTTTTCCTTCCTTGTCCATGCTTAACTTCATTCCAGGTTCTAATGGACATTGAGTAGGATTCGCTTCATGCATCCCGGCATCTTTCAAGATCTTCTTTGCATAGCTTTCTTGACTTATTGAGATACTCGAATCCTCTTGCTTTACTTCAATGCCAAGATAATAGCTCAATTTTCCCAAGTCACTCATATCGAACCTTTCTTGCATTTGTCTCTTAAATTCATCTACATAGACCGCAATAATCAAGATTGACTTGTTTGTCTTCTTCACATACACCGCTTGTTCGTGTTGGCATCTTTTGAAAGACATTTGCTTGAGTTCTCTATCAAGTTTTGTATTCCACGCCCTTGGTGCTTGTTTAAGTCCATAAAGCGCCTTTTTCAACTTGTAGATCTTCTTTTCTTCTCCTTTCTTCACGAACCCCTCCGGTTGTGTAACAAACACTTGCTCTTTTAGTTCTCCATGTAAAAACGCTGACTTTACATCCAGATGATGTAGCTCCCATGCTTCTTTTGCGGCCAATGAGATCAATAAACGTATCGTTTCAATCCGTGCTACGGGCGCAAATACCTCGTCATAGTCAATTCCTTCCTTTTGAGCATAACCCTTTGCTACTACCCGAGCTTTAAACTTATTAATTGAACCATCCGGATTTCTCTTAATTTTGAACACCCACTTTAATCCAATGGGATTAACATTAACCAGAGCTTCAACTAATTCCCATGAATCATTCTTCTCGATAGACTCAATCTCTTGCTTCATAGCAACCATCCACTTGCTTGAGACTTTTGCTTCTTGGAACGTTCTTGGTTCATCATCTTCAATCAAAAGTAGATTTTGATCTTCATTAGCAATTGAGGTTCTTGAACTAGACCCCATAATAAAGTCATTAAATCTAGTTGGCTTAGTTGAAACCCTTGAAGAACGCCTCATAACTGGTTGAGTTTCCGTCACAGGATTAGGGTCATTACCGCTCGAATTGAACTTCTTGTTCGGTATTGACGGTTGATTTTCATCAACATCATGATGATTTTCACCTCTTGATCTTACGCCTCAACTTCATCGGTCACATCTGGGTTAACAAATCCACAACCCGTATCAATAGAACCGTGCCATTCTATAATAAACATACACAGGTTTAGCTCGTGTGTTTCGCTTCCGGCAACATACTTCCAGCCAAGTTCCTCATTAAACTCCGCATCACGACATACCACTATCTTCTTTACTTTTGGATTGAACGATCGAAAACCTTTTGTACGGCTCGTTTCGATGTAAATGAGTCGTGTTGAACTGTCGTCTAACTTATGTAAATATGGCCTTGTTCCCGTTGCATAAGCCACACATCCAAATACCCGCAAACCCTCCAAGTTAGGCTTTTTTCCTTTGAAAGCCTCGTATGGAGTTTGATTAACTAGAGCTCGAGTTGAAACTCTATTAATCAAGAATGTAGCGTGTCTAACTCCTTCAACCCACATGTAGTTTGGTACGTCTCGTGCTTTCAAGATGCTTCTAGTCATTCCCATAAGAGTACGGTTTAGCCTTTCCACGACTCCATTTTGTTGCGGTGTGTAGGGGGCGGTTAGATGTCTTGTTATACCCTCGTTTTCACAAAAGTTGGTAAATTCTTTTGAAGTGAACTCACCTCCTCTATCGGTCCTTAGGGTTATAATCTTGCTTCCCGACTTCTTCTCAACTAAAGCTTTGAACCTTTTGAAGTATTCAAATGCCTCACCTTTTTCCTTCAAGGTAAAAGTCCACATAAACCGTGAGAAGTCATCAATAAGAACAAATATGTACCTGTTTCGTGCTATGGATGGTGGAGAAATTGGTCCACATAGGTCGGCATGTATAAGTTGAAGAGGATGTGTTGCCTTAAATTTTGCAGCTTTAGGAAACGCCTTCTTGGTTTGTTTTCCTACCAAACAAGATTCACACAACTTGTTCTCTTGATGAATTATTGGCAACTTTTCAACCATGCCCTTCCTTGCCATTAATTCCATCGTCTCGAAATTAATGTGACCCATCCTAGCATGCCATAACCAAGCATCATCTTCCATCTTTGCTTTGAGAGACACCGGACTTCCAACTTGGAGCTTAATCTTGTAAAGTCTATTACTTGTTCTAGGAACCTTCATCAAAAGCTTGCCATCTGAGTCACGCATAGTAAGAAGGTTACCTTTCATACGAATGTCACATCCGCCTTCGGTAGCTTGCCCAAGACTAATTATGTTGCTTTTTAGCTCGGGTAGGTAATAGACTCCAGTGATTAACCGTTGCTCTCCCATTTTCCCTTCTATGATTATCGAACCCTTTCCTTTTATCTCGATGTAGGAGTTATCACCAAACTTCATTCTGCCGGAGATATTCTCATTCAACTCCGAAAAGTATTCTCGGATCCCCGTCATGTGATTACTTGCTCCATTATCCAAATACCAAGTGTCTTCCTCGTTTGGCTTAGTATTCAATTGGTTTGGGATAATCTTTTCTTCATTCAAGAAAACTACTTCTTGAACGCTTTTCATCATAAAAAGTGTTGGGTCATCATCATCCTCCGTTTTCAAAAGGTTTGATTCATGCTTTTGTTTTTGTTCACGTCGTTGAGGCGGTTAGAAGCAAAGTGACCATATTCATCACATCTGAAGCATTGAATCTTTGAAAGGTCTCGACTTTTGTTCTTCTTTTGATCCGTATTGCTTCCGGAGTTGTTTTGGTTTCCACGGTTGTGGTTATTAGCTTGACCACTACCTCGAGATTTGTTTTGAGAAGAAAAGTTTTGACCTTTACCGTTGCCACCAGAGGAATTCCTTCCTCGACCTTTCTTATCATATCTTTCAGCCCTTCCGAACATCAACTTGCCTTGATCTTTAGAAGTGGTGTCAACACCCTTCATTCTTCCTTCAAAAGCTTTCAACCTTCCAATTGCTTCTTGAAAAGACATAGTATTCAAGTCAACAAATTGTTCTATTGAGGCAACGATTGCAACATACCTATCCGGAACGGATGCAAGTAGCTTCTTAACAAGTTTCTTGTCTTCATAAATTGTTCCCAAGCTATTGACTTCAGTTACAATTTTGCCCATTCTAGCCGCAAAGTCATCGATTGATTCGTTGACTTTCATCTTTAAAGATTCGAATTCCGTCTCCAAGGTTTGCAACCTTGCGTCTCGAACCTGATCAACACCCACATACCTGGTCTTCAAAGCTCCCAGATTTCTTTGGTGTGTTGAATTGTGAAACTTGAAAAACAAGTTCTTCGGAATCGCTGGAAGAGTAACGCCACTGCCATGTGATCTTGCTTGGCAACAACTTGTGTTCCTTCCACGGTTCCAGTGCATCAAGTATTCCATGGACTCGGAATACCGCTTTAACTCTTATTGCCCATATGTTATAGTTCGTGCTTGTTAACATTGGACATTGAAGAGCCGTTTTAGAATGTTCAATTGGTGGTTGACTCGACTCGCCTTGCACCATCCTTCTTGAACGCCTTTTGTAAGTTACCGGTGTAGTTGGATTGTCTTCCAGCCCTAGAACACGCTTGTTTTACTTCTTGCCTAAGTAAACCAAGTTAAAGTTTGAAACTTTATTAACTTCTTGGAAACCCTTTAGTCGACTTGCGTTAGACTTTCTTGGAAACCTTCTGTGATCGACTTTGGAAACCCTTAGTGATCGACTTTGGAAACCCTTAAATCTTCTGTGATCGACTGGTTGGAACCTGGTGATCGACTGGTTGGAACCTCCTGCTGTGATCGATGGTTGGAACACGGTGATCGACCGGTTGGAACCTCTGCTGTGATCGACCTTGGTTGAACACAGTCTTTGTGATCGACCACTCTTGAACTCGGTCTTTGTGATCGACCACTCTTGAACCTGCTCTTGATACCAATTCAAGTCCACACGTCTGATCGTTGTTCACAAGCAGAAACAAAAACAAAAACTGGATTACTAGAATATGCTCGCTAGTATTAATCAGAAAAGTACTTGCTTACAAAAACTGATATTGAATGCATACTTTGACAAACCACAGCTCGGTTTGTATATATAGGGAATAGAACAAGCTTTCCTAATCCTACTACAATTCTAATATCACTATAATATTAAAACCGACATTCCCCCATAAGCTCGGGTCAATTGCTGCTGCTGCCCCATGGGCTCGGGTCAGACATTAGCCCAACATCGACATCTTCGCAAAAATAGCATATGGCTGCTTGAATGACGGACTATCACAACGCCCAAGTATAGATGAGATTGTCCCAAGACTAGAGAAAGCTTTGGAGCTCGCACGCCAAAACAGGCCTGTAAGACTTCTTTTCTGTTTTACCTTTTTATTAGCAATTAATTTGGATTTACATAGAGTTGGAAAAGATCTTTCTATCACAATAAGTAATAGCCCTTTGATATTATGTCATCCGTTGCTGGACCTCACTGAATATAGAATATTACTACCCGCAATATGCAATGCTAACAAAACTCAAGTTAAGATATGACCAAATTTGCTCTGTTATTTTTAGAAAAATGTAGCAGGCGTTTGGCCTATAGAATTAGCAATTTGGTGTAAAAACAAGAATATTTTGATTTCAAGTTTCGGCTGCGATAAAGTTGTATTAAAAGTGTATCACTTGAGACTATTTTACTTTCAAAAAATCGATGTCAAAAGAAATGTATATAGGATATGGCTTTGACAATAATATCTTCAGGTGCAAAAGGTAATGTAACATCCCCAAAATCAAACAGCAAAACAACTTTATTGTAAAACGATATTACTGGTATAAATGTTAGGGTCCCCTAAATGTTATATAGTTGGCTTCATGAAAAAAGTTAACCTATTGCATTTTAGACTGAAAAATATATCAATTCGTGAAGTTGAAACCAACACTCTGTTCTCTAGATTCATAAAAATACAATATAGTTTGATTGCTAAGAAAAATAAAATACAATATAATTTGATTAATAACTTATATACATAATGATAATGATGATGCATCTCACGTCCTTTTGTAACCTAAACTCTGTTTTTGTGATAGATACACTCTTCACCCGACCACCTTGCTCACCTAAGAATCCCCTTTGAAGATATAGAATCCGCCACCAACTACTTTGATAACAGAAATTTCACTGGAGAAAGTGAGTTTGGAAAGATATATGAGGGACAACTCTCGTGGTCAGGTGAGTTGATTAACATCGAGGCTCATAGGATATCTAATAAAGAATGGGATGATGAAAAAGAACAGCAGTATTGGACGGAGATTTCAATGCTATCTAGTCTCAAGCATAAGAATCTTGTATCTATTGTTGGGTTTTGTAATGAAGTTGGTGCAGAGACCATCATTTACAAGGATGTGTCCAGGGGAAGGCTCATACACTATCTAAGTGACCCGGTGTTGTTGACATGGGTGAAAAGATTGGAGATATCTGTGGGTGTTGCACATGCATTGAGCTACTTACATTATGACGAGCCACGCGATTTTAGCGTTATACATCGAGTAGTCAGTAGTGGATCAGTTCAATTGAATAATGACTGGGAACCCAAGTTATCAGATTTTCAGCATTCCATGAAGATTAAAGCATCTGAAAGACACCATTCTTTCCATACTGATTCAGTTTGGTCTAGGAAAGGGTATACATGCCCAACATATGCAGACACTAGCAATGTGAATCACAAGTCAGATATCTACTCCTTTGGAATGGTATTGTTTGAACTACTTTGTGGTAGGAAATCAGTAAGTGATGATCAAGATAATAAGTATCTGGCTCCAGTGGCCATTTTTCATTATAGAGAGAAAACACTCGATGGTATAATTGATCCGGGTTTACGGAAACAAATGGACCCGCAGTCATTCGACATCTTCGCAAAAATTGCATATGACTGCTTGAATGAAGAACAATTGCAACGCCCAAATATAGATGAGATTGTCGCAAGACTTGAGAAAGCATTGGAACTCCAAATGGCAGTCGAAAATAGGCCTGTAAGGCATTTTTTTCTCTCTTCAAATCTGTATATCATAATAACTATTGTATTCAGAATAACTTATTATTAATAATTAATAATGATAGTCTACTTATTACTGTATTTATGATGCTAAAGGAACACTCGGTAGTTGCGGCCGAAGTTGAAGGTACATCATCCAGTCAAGAGAAGGTAATTTTTCTTATAACTCTTTTAGTAAGTCACTGATCGAAATTTCAAAAAAGAATTGAGATTCTCTTTTTGTATATCATTGTGTCTAAAGTTGGGGAAAAATCACATTTGCCAGCTATTGTTCTAACATCTAGCTATTCTCGAGTGTAATACTCAAGATCCTCTTTTTAAGTATCTCCCAACATTTTCTGTTCTTTGATAAATTTTAATAATCGAGTAATTTACCTCAGTTTAGTGTTTCACCCTGTGAATTTGTGCAAATGGTAATGGTGTCGTGTTCAATACATATAGGGCTCAGTGACCTCCGTCTTTAGAAGCGTTGAATCCCATACCAGCAAAAAGATAATGTCTTCCCTTAAAGATCTTTCTCATTCACACATCAGCTTTGAAGATATAAAATCCGCAACTAACGGTTTTGATCATGAAAATGTCATTAAACATTTTGGGTTTGGAGGGATTTACAAAGGCCGTCTCTTGCATTCCAAACAGTTCATCGATATTATAGCGAAGTGGTTCTCTTCTGAATTTGTAGATGATAAGAGAAAAACATTTGTAGATGATAAGAGAAAAACATTTTGGACGGAGATTTCAATGCTTTCTAGTCTCAAACATAAGAATCTGGTGTCTTTTATTGGGTTTCATGACGGCCAGAGGAGTAAGTTTATCATATACAAGAAGGAGGCTAATGGAAGTCTAGACATATATCTAAAGGACCAGACCCTCAAATGGATGCAAAGGTTGAAGATATGTGTTGGTGTTGCAAATGCATTGAGTTACATCCATTATGATGTTCGACGTGATTTTAGCGTCATACATTGCAACATCAAGAGCTCGAAAATTCTACTAGATGACAAATGGGAACCCAAGTTATCTGGTTTTGAGCTTTCGTTGAAAAATACAGTAGCTCGGAGGCAGCGTCTTATTCTTACTCGTGATATTGTTAAGAATGTATACCTAGACCCAAAGTATTCCAGAACCGGGGGTGTGACCCACAAGTCAGATGTGTATTCGTTCGGTGTTGTATTATTCGAAGTTATGTGTGGAAGGAGTGCAGTTCTTCCAGATGAAGAGTTGGGAGAGGGGTTATTAAGTCAACTTGGCAAATCTCCTTTAGATGATATGATTGATCCACATTTACGAGAACAGATGGACCCCGAAGCATACAAAATCTTTTCAGAGACAGCATTTTACTGCATACAAGAGGAACGAGCAAAGCGTCCGCATATAGATCAGGTTGTCACTAGACTTGAGAAAGCTTTGCAACTCCAGTGGAAAAATGAAAATCAAGGTGACAGTGCATCATCCAATCGTTTGAAGGTAATTAATTTCCTTAAACTTTTAATTTGAGGCCGATTACGAATTATCCTAATTAATAAACAAGAGTTACTAATATTATTAAATGTTGTTTTCTAGTTTAACGTATAACCACTTTATCCTCATTATACGATTTTTTTGTACAAAAATATGAGAAATAATGAATGCATGTGATTTTGATTTTACATCATTATCTTTTTTAACATTGTATTTTATATTTCATAGATTATATAATATTAAATTATAACTAAAAATATTATATAAAACTAAATTTTTGTAATGTATGTGGTGAATATGAAAGTATGAAATAGTTTGTTACATAAAATTTTCATAGTGGGTTCATTCTGAATGCACACAGAAGATCTTTTCAAGGATGTAACTCTTAAGAAAGTAATGATGTAAAGCATGTTCAGTTTTTCAAGTTGAAAATATGTATTCAAAGTAAAAGTATTTTAGATTTTATCATACCATAATCATTTTTGTGAAATACTTGAATAGGCAATCATATTAGTGTTTACCGTTTACAAAAGAATAAAGGTAAGTCTGGATTATGCAATTTACGGGAAGGAATAGGTATAGGTATGGTATAATAGGTTTGGTTTTAGGACTTAAAAATGATCATACCCAAAAGCTGAGGGTTTTCTAGAGTCAACAATCTTTTAGTGGGTATAATATAACTATTCTTTTCCTAATTTCACATAATATAATGCTACTCTTTTAAACTCAGGTGGGAGGATAGACTTAAGCTTGACATGTCGGAGCTTCACTTGTCAGAGGACATGACCTCAGATAGGAAAGGGTGGAGAGATAAGATTAGGATCGGTGGATAGTTTTTGGTTGGAGGCTTAGTGGGCTTAGATAGTTTGGGTGGGTTTAGCTTCTAGGCGTCTCGTTGTTGCCTTGCCCTGGTGTTTCTTTCCCGTAGTTTGCCTGCTTTTTCTTGCCTTGCTTTTGCTTTTGGTGCCTTGTTTTTGCTCTGCCTTTGCTTTGGCCCGTGTGTCTTTTTGCTTGCTCTTTGTTTGCCCGCTTATGTCTGCATGCTTTCTTTGCGCTTTCTCTTTGCTGCCTTGCCTGGTTTTTTGTCTTACTTGTGCTTGTTGCTTTCTGTCTCCTCCTCTCTTTTCTTCTCTTTCTCACCCGCACACGTGCACTTGCAGGAGGTCTCGTTGGAAGCAGTCTCTCTACTCGGGTTTATCCCGGGGCGTATGATCTGTCTACATTTTACCTCCCCCATACCCCGCTTCGGCGGGATTGGGTATGTTGTTGTTGTTGTTGTTGCACCCAAGAAGGGAAACCAGTAACGACATAAAAATAAAAAACCTTCAAAAGGGAGGAATAATTAATTAAAATACAAGAAATCTTCATTTCCAATTTTGACATTAATTTTAGGAATGAAATCATTTTCCTACAAGTTAACTTGAAACAAATCAACAATTGCTTTTGAACGTTTTCATATTTTCTAAATGTTAATCAATTCTAAAAACATTTTTTTTTTCACTCCAATCCATACTAGCATTAATGAGGTGATGCATGACTCCATAATGCTGCAGGAGAAGACTTTTGAACACTTGAAGATTGGACTAGATGTTATAAAGGAGGCTACCGAGAATTTTGACGATGCACATTGCATTGGGGCAGGAGGATTCGGTAAAGTATACAAAGCAGATCTTGAACACTTCGATAGCAGTAATTCCTCGTTGATAGAAGGGGTGGATAAATGCGATTTACCAAGAAAGCGAAGCACAGTAGCCATAAAGCGCATTCACGGTCAAGAAGGAGAACAAGGGTTCATTGCAGAAATTGAAACTCTAACTACTTGTAAGCATGAGAATATAATCTCTCTTCTTGGCTTTTGTTATGAAGGTAAAGGTGCAATGATCCTGGTTTATGAGCATGCCTCTAAAGGAAGTCTTGATGGGTATTTAGGAAGTAGTGATAAAATGACTAATCTTACTTGGGTGCAACGTATAAAGATGTGTCTTGATATTGCACATGGTTTGAATTACATTCACAACAACACGGATCATGGCAAACAAAAGATGATACACCGTGATATCAAGAGCGATAATATTCTATTGGAAGATAACTGGAAGGCAAAGATTGCGGACTTTGGGCTCTCCAAATTCCACCCAGCAAATCAAGTGGCCAGCACTATCTATACCAATATTGCAGGTACATATACGTATTTGGATCCAGAATATCTGAAGGATCGCAGATTAAATAAGAAATCAGACATTTACTCGTTTGGAGTAGTGTTGCTTGAGATCTTGACCGGGACGTTGGCCTATGATTCTGTATACACCAAGGTGAATGACAAGGGAATTGCACCCATTGCAAGAAGTCATTTTGAAAAGGGAACAATAATGGAAATTGTTGATCACAAGATAAAGGAGGAGACCGATGAACATGCCTTTTCTTTAAGTAAAGGACCCAATAAAGAGTCTTTGGACATATTTTTAGAGATCGCATTTCGATGTGTCGCAGAAACTCAAGCGCAGCGTCCAACAATAGAAGTTGTCATCCAAGAACTCAAAAAAGCGTTAAACTCTCAGGTAAGTAAATAATTTAAAAGACAACTTGTTAATTTCTTCATATTCTTGATAGTAAAATGTGACATATCATACATTATACTTTGTGTAAACAACATTTTCTCAAACTGTTACTCATTATTAGATCTTTCTTTTCTTTTTTATTTTTATTTTTAACTGCATCTAACCATCTCACTATATACAACAAATCAATCTCACGATGTCCTAAGCATAACTCACCCGCAACCGTTTGGTTGGGGAACATTCTCACACATGAGGTACCATTTGGACACAAGCCTTTGGTACTCAATTAAGATCTTACAGTTTAAGTTTTTCTTATTAGTTAAGTTTTGGGATTTATTGTTTTGATCTTAATAATTTAAATTTATAACTTGCTAATGAGTTGCCGGTAAACCTCCTCACACTTATTTCTTCCATGTATAAATATATTTTTCTTTAGTGTAAAAATTGCAACAACCAACCTTGATTTGCAACCATAACTTTGACATGAACTTGGAGACTGAAAAAAATTATCAGAATCATGTATGGCAAGTAGTTTCAGATTGTTTTTGAATTACTACATCGACTGACTCTCTGATGATTCACAGGAGAACCACAAAGACGGCCTCAAGCTGTCACTTAAAGACATAAAGTTGGTGACACAAAACTTCAGCCAAGACAATATCATTGGACAAGGAGATTTTGGGAAAGTATATAAAGGAGTAGCTACTCACACTCATGGACATAACATCTTTGCTGCAAAGCGCTTGGATAGGAAATCTGCTGAAGGAGAAGCTGAATTTATGACAGAACTGGAAATCCTTATGGATTATAAACATGAAAATGTCATTGGTCTAGTAGGCTACTGTGATGAAGAGGATGAGAAAGTTATTGTTTACGAGTACGCATCAAGAGGAAGTCTTGATAAGTACTTGAAAGATAATAGTCTTACGTGGGTAAAGCGGCTAAAAATATGCATCGATATTGCAATCGGGTTGGAGTTCCTTCATGGAAAGGGTTCGAGTCCAGAAATGGTGATACATAGGGACATCAAAAGCAGCAACATACTACTGCTTGATGATTGGAAAGCAAAAATTACTGATTTTGGGCTTTCCTTCGTTTGTCCAACAAATCAGGATGCGGACTATGTCATCGATAATGTTACAGGCACAATTGGCTATCGTGATCCACTACACTCGAAAACAGGCTTCTTAACAAAAGAATCTGATATATTCTCACTGGGTGCAGTTTTATTTGACATATTGTGTGGGAAACTATCGTCCATAGAACTAGACGATGAGTATCTTTATTTACCCTTTTTGGCTAAACATCACTATCATGTCAGAAAACTTGATAAGTTAGTGTTTGAGGGTATCAAAGAACAAATTGTGCCACAGTCATATACTACATTTACAAGGATTGCCCTTCAATGCTTACATCACAGGAGAGAAAGTCGGCCAACAGTAGCTGAAGTGATAATCCAACTTAAGAAAGCATTGGAATTCCAAGTAAGTTTTTTTTTTTTTTCACATACAGATCTAAAACTATATTTATGGATATTCAAATAAGTTTGTTTTCCGTTGAACCATAAAACATGATAAATAAACATATATCTTAATAACAGTCTTTTTTATCACTCAACAAAAAATAAATCAAATGTCAAAACGAAAAGACAACAAGTTTCCATGATCCAGAAAAAAAAATTTGTTGTCGATGTTTAGTAGAAGGTCTTTAGTTGTTTCTTCAACAATAGAAATGTAAATGCATGAAATATGAGCTTATTAATTGTTTGATTAATGTACAGGAAGATTATGAGATATGGGAGTCCAAATTGCGTAAAGACTACAAAGATATAATCCAGATGTCAAAGTGCCCTGAAGATTATTTCACCATCAAGAAAGAGGATCTTTACAACATCTTTTCTAAAGGAATCCTCCTTCAACAGGATAAAGTGGTAATCAGTTCATTCGCATATCTCAGTTACATCCTTCAGTTTATTAGGGATGAATCAAAATCATAACATTAAGTCTAACTTCTTCTTTTTTTTTTCTTTTTTTTTTTTCTTTTTTTGTTGTTGTTGCTGCTGTTGTTGTTGTTGTTGTTGTTGTTGTATAACAGTTGCTGTCATTCGAGGGTATTGGAGAACGAAGTGCAGTGGTTTCAGCAACAATTTTTTCCTACAAAAACAGCGGTCCACATAAGTGGAAATCTCTTCCAGAATCAAGGTTATTCTCGCTACCTCTCTTGGTACATATACATTGTTGTTAGATGCATAAATTTCTGCTCTAATCTACAATGTAAATAGGATCAACAATTTTTAGAATAAGAAATATAAACAACTAACGGTTAAACTCGAAGAACAATAAATAGTAGATGCTTTGTAACTTGTACAGGTTCAGTCCTCAACTAACGGTTTTCCCAATTCCCAAGGAAATTGTTTTCTCAATTTTTCTTGTTTAAAGAAATACTAAATTCTAAAGTAGAAGTGTACATCCGGGGAATAATGGTTATGACTGACTTGGACTTGAATTTTTATAATATATGCAGATTTGAGTCAGTAGTGGAGATGTCAGATGTTTCCAATTTGAACATCGAAATTAAGACATATACTCGATTATTATCTCCGAATGCTGTTTATGGGGTCTATTTACTCTTCAAACTCTGTGATTCAAGAAAAGTTTCAACTAAACCGATGTATGTTAATCTAAAGTATAGAGTGGGCTCCGAAAATCTACATGCATATTTTGCAAAACAGAGAGACGAAGAGTGGATGATGATTGAGTTGCACAGATTCTTAAATCAGAACGAAGATGTCATGTTTACGTTTCTAATAGAGAGCTTTTCGTCGTGCTATTGTGGAGATTGTGCGATTTATGTCGAAGGAATTGAATTTCTAGCCTTTGACAAAGTGAGTTTAGAAATATCCCTTGGCTTCGTTCTATATATTTTTGTTTATAAATAACAATCATGTCTATGCTGCATATTTAACACGATTGTACACAGGTGAAACATGAAGAAATCGGAAAGTCGAAGGATGTCCAACAAGTCTTGGAATCAAACTTCAATGTGGATCGTGTGCAACAATTGCCAGCTAACTTTGAAGAGATATTTGAGATACAGAGAAACTATGATGAGTTGTTTTGGTTGGGCGAATTAAACGGGAAGAAACTTCTTGTGCTTTCGGCAAAGGCAGCTCTATACAAATTTCCTAATGCAGATCTCTTTACTTCAAAACCATCATCCCAGTCGAGGTTTGCTTTTTTCAACTAGATTTGGCACGTTTTCCTTTTAGCAGTAAACTTTCCTAATTGTACATACACAATGTGCACATCCAATCTTATCCAAATATTGGAAAATGCTTTAGAGAAATTTGGTTTGTTAATTTAAGGCCAATCTTCTTTGTTGTCTAGTAAAATAATGAAGATTCGAGTATATGGTTGACAAAA